>JARUHE010312163.1:0-11953 GCA_031471125.1 Archaeomysis grebnitzkii | reverse complement strand
AATAATAATAATAATAATAATAATAATAATAATAATAATAATAATAATAATAATAATAGTAATAACAATAATAATAATAAAAAGAATAATAATAATAATAACAATAATAAGCACTAACAACTTTTATTAACACTGCATTTTAAAACTAAGATCTAAATTATTATAAAGATTAAAAACAAATAAATGCTTTAAAAATATTTTTATTTTCCTGAACATGTTTACGTTTTATTGTTCACTGTACTATCGCACAAAAAATAAGAGTCCTCTCAACAGAAATAATTTTAAAATAAAATATGAAACTGAACAAACTGAAAAATGTTACAAAACTAAAAGTCTTAAAAAATAACTTAAGCCTATGTTGGTAATAATTAAGCATGAACAAATTATACAACAGAGTATATTTCTGGAGAGTTAATGCTTAGATGACATGTAGCATGAAGAGTGAACTCTGATCTGATGAAAATAATATGGATCGACAATAGCAATACGATAACCCACATTGAAATTACATAGAGCTTACCTCACTTGTGCTAATGACTATTCATATTACATTAAGGCGCAATGTGCTAGGTACAAAAAGTCAGAGTGCGAAAAAAATTGTTTTCTGGTAGAACATTAACAGAAAGAAAATCAACAGGTGCAAAAAAAAGACGTTTATTCTAAAAAAAAATGTTGTTGGATTGTAATTTGAGACTCCTTACATAAGACAAGAGTATCATTATTTCGGTGTATTTCCCATATTTATGGTAACTATACCAAAAAGTCTCCATATACCATATACCATATACCATATACAATTACAATTACAATATTTATGGGATAATGGTTAAGTACCCATGTCCGTGCCTGTTGCGATCTTTATGTACCATATACCATGTATACGGTGTATACCATATACCATATATACCGTATATCATATACCATATGTAAAGTATATACCATATAACATATATACCATATACCATATACACCATATACCATTTACACCATATACTATATATACCATATACCATATATACCATATATACCATATACACCATATACCATATATACCATATACCATATACACCATAAACCATATACACCATATACTATATATAACCTTACAATATACCATATATACTAAATACCATATACAGTATACCATATATACCATATATACCATATATACCATTTACCATATACACCCTATACCATATACATTATATACTATATATACCATATACCATATATACCATTTACCATATGCACCATGTACCATATACACCATATACTATATATACCATATACCATATATACCATATACCATATATACCATATACCATATACACCATAAATTATATACACCATATACTATATACAGCATATACCATATATACCATATATACCATTTACCATATACACCATATACCATATACACCATATAATATATATACCATATACTATATATACCATATATTATATACCATATACTGTATATACCATAAATACCATATATATCATATATACCATATACCATATATACCATATATACCATAAATACCATAGATACCATATATACCATATATACCATATATACCATATATACCATATACACCATACACAATATACACCATATACTGTATATACCATATACCATATATACCATATTTACCATATATACCATATATACCATATATACCATATATACCATATATACCATATATACCATATATACAATATACCATATATACAATATAACATATATACAATATAACATATATACCATATACAATATATACCATATATCATATATACTATATATCATATATACCATATTACATATATACCATATACCATATATATCATACACCATGTATACGGTGTATACCATATACCATGTAAACTACATACCATGTATACCATATATCACGTATACGGTACATACCATATACCATATATACCATATACCATATATACCATATACCATATATACCATATACCATATATACCATATACCATATACCAGAACAATTGTGACCACACTTTTTTTTGTTCTGAAGAAACTCAAATACTCTTCCCTTCGACAACTAACGTACATCGGCTTCACTATTATCACAATCCTTACAACCTTGCTGAGTAGACTGCTTAGATCTTTTTAGTTGCAAAACTCTCTCGGTGCGGCGTCTTGCATTCTTGGTAGCCTTTCCTGAATGCCGTCTTGTCGTTAATGCAGTACCCTCAGAGCTTAAAATGGTTCAAATGCAACTCATAGTTATTAATAATGTAGTCGTTCGCATCTTAAACATTTCAGAACTAGTTGTTTTGTCGATAGTGAAGCAAAGATAAACTCTTCCTTCAAATCAACTTTATATACAAAGCGCATACACCATCGGGCATTGGCGCCTTATTTATATAATCAATCAATCACATACACCATCAGAATTGCCTGATTAGCAACGTCTGTATATTCATCAAGCTGCAAAGAATAGTCTTTGTTAACTTAATCTGTCCTGTTACTGATCTTCCATGTTTGAAAGTGATACTTGAGACGCCTTTCTTGCTGCCGGCTCACCTAACAGTTCATACAGACATTGGTAGCGTTTGATAGGCTTTTTCTTGGCAGAATTCTGCAGAATTACCCCAAAATTACTGCCAAACATTATTTCATTACCCTTACAACTTAATATTTCTGTATCTTATTTTAAAAAATAAATAAAAATGTATCTTACTGCTACGTACATTTTAACGAAGTTTTAAATTTTTGGAGTTTAGGGGGTTTGAACAATGAAAACAAATAGGTTTGGCGGTAATTTTTGGTGGGGGTAATTCTGCAGAATTCTGACAGGAAAAAAGCCTATCGAACGCTACCATCCTGAATTCAGTCTACCACTAGCGCCTAACCGATTGTGTATGGCTTTCTAGCTTTTAAACTCGAGGTGATACTTTATAAGAGGCCCGCAAAGCACAATATTTTTGTGTGATACATTAAAAATTTATTTTCAAATGTAATGTTTTCTTTAAAAAAAACTTTTTTGGTTGAGATCTTTTCTTTATGTTTTGTATTTAAAAATCTCTTGAGATGTGATGGTTTTATTGATTCATTTGCCAACCCACCTCCACAAATAACATACGAGTACTGTGCTTTTTATTCATTCATCATTCGTGCCTGCATAACCGAATTGAATTTATGAACATTCACATTTCCGAGTGACCCTATAGTAAAATCTTTGCTGGCATATTTCGGTTTCATTTATATTTTGTGTAAGCTCGCTGGGTAACAGTAGCTAATTGCTCGCGTACCATCAAAGGTCCGTGTGTTACACTTTGAGTAGCATTGCTGTAGATAACGACAACCAATTGGAATCAAGTAACAGATACAGTGGACTCCAAAGAGTATTTATTAAATTTGATAATAAAAAGTGCAATTAAAATTATTTTTCAGAGTATAATTACTTTGTCCCATTTAGCATAGTAAAGAGAAAATTGTATTCTGACGTGTTGAAGTGTCCACCATCATACAATTCTTTTCAAGTAAATTTATTAACCATCGGCTTCTATAAAACATTTGTATTGATTCGTGCATTAAATATGCATTAAATGCATTCAATATGCATTAAATATGCATTAAATGCATTAAATATGCATTAAATATGCAGTAATTAATGTTTTAAATTAACTCCGCCAAAGTCGACTGTTGAAATCAATCATTCCCTGAGGCATACATAGAACATCTGGCCAATGCCCAAATATATATTTGTTATAAGCATTGGAACATAAATGTCCAATTGGTCGCACAGAATTTGATCTTAAACCTGATATAATTATTATCCTTCAAAAAATATGCTAGACCTTTACCTGCGAACCACTTTCTAATGGAACAAATGTAGAATGAATGTTTTAACTACGTTTTAATTGTTGTAGCACATTAGCAACGAGGGCAAAAGGCGCTGTGCTGTGACATTGTGATTGATTGTTTCACATTTCATATTTCATTCACTAAACCTAATGCATTAAAAAACTTATCAAATCATCAATGGGGAGCCTGGTCCAAGCATAAGTCCCCTCATATCTAGAGCTAAACAGCATTTGCCGCGTTTTTTATTAGGTTGATTGCATTTCTATAAAATGTATTTAAATGTTTAGTGGAGTATTATAGCACGTGGGTTAATGGGTTAATGGGTTAATGGGTTGATGGGTTGATGGGTTAATGGGTTGATGGGTTGATGGGTTAATGGGTTAATGGGTTGATGGGTTAATGGGTTGATGGGTTAATGGGTTAATGGGTTGATGGGTTAATGGGTTAATGGGTTGATGGATTAATGGGTTAAAGGGTTAATGGGTTGATGAAGAAAGAAATAAACATTAACAATGGACGCAAATATTGTTTTAATTGACAATGGAAATAAGAAAAACTTATTTAAATGATTAATGGTTTCCAATAAGGGTAAATAATAAATAAGAATTGCGATAATAGATTGGCTAATAAAGGCAATTGAAAGTCGATGAGCTAATTAAAGACAACAATAAAAAGAAAGTATTTTTATGTGAACACGATAATTTGCTTTGTTTTCATCCTCATTTGTGTTTTCTTTGCTGGGACTAAAACAGTTCTTGCTTTTTTGTTATAATGATAATACTTAGAGTTATAATTATAAAATTGTTTTTTATAGTGACACAATAATAAAAAAAATGTAATGTGTTATATATAGATCACTAATCTTAAAAAGAAATATAAAATTATTATGACGTATGTCAATAAAAACACAAACAAAACCGTTAAAATGAATTTTATGTCTAAAATAATCAAAATTGACTAACTTTTCATAAAAGTCACATTTGTTTTGATTCGATCAATTTTCTTGTGATTCAATCTAAATCGTATCACATTGGTACAATTTGATGGTGTCAATTTTGACTATCTTAGACATACAAGTTAGTTAACTGTTTTAGTGTATGTATACAATACCACATATTGTATCTAAGGTGTATCTTATTGTATCTAAGGTGTATGTTATTGTATTTAGGGTGTATCTTATTGTATCTAAGGTGTATGTTATTGTATTTAGGGTGTATGCTATTGTATCTAAGGTGTATGCTATTGTATCTAAGGTGTATCTTATTGTATCTAAAGTGTATCTTATTGTATCTAAGGTGTATGTTATTGTATTTAGGGTGTATCTTAGTGTACCTAAGGTGTATGTTGTTATATCTAAGATGTATTTTATTGTATCTAAGGTGTATGTTATTGTATCTAAGGTGTATGTTATTGTATCTAAGGTGTATGTTATTGTATCAAAGGTGTATCTTATTGTATCTAAAATATCTAAGGTATATCATATGTTAATTCTTAATAAAAATAACTTTAAATTTTGGGTACCAATTTTGGTTAAACTGTGTATTTAAACCATTAATTAATTTTCAGTTTTGTATCACTCAAGTCATGTTTTAAATGTTATTTAAATTGTGTATCTTTTGAAACATTTATTAAATGTTATTTTAATTTTGTATCATATAAATCAACTATTAATTGTTGTTTTATTTTTATATAATTTCAATTATTTATTAAATGTTATTTCAATTTTGTATCATATAAATCAACTATTAATTGTTATTTTATTTTTATATAATTTCAATTATTTATTAAATGTTATTTCAATGGTGTATCCCTTGAATAATTTATTGATTGTTATTTTGATTGTGTATCATTCAAATCTTTTATTAAATGTTATTTAAATGTTGTTTAATTTAAATAATTTATTAAATGTTATTTCAATGTTATATCATTTAAAAAAAATTAATTGTTATTTAAATCTTGTATCATTTAAATAATTTATAAATGTTTTTTCAATGTTGTATCCCTTAAAACCTTAATTAAATTTTGTTTAAATTGTGTATCACTTAAATGATTTATTAAATGTTATTTCAATGTTGTATCATTTAAAACATGTATTGAATGTTATTTCAATGGTGTATCATTTTTAATAATTTATTAAATGTTATCCTTCATTAAATTGTTTATACAAATATAAATAAGATTTTTATCATTAAAATTTTTTTCAATACAATTTTTCCCAAAACTAACGTATATATTTTCAATCTATTGAAAATGGCTTTCATACAAATCATGATTTTTATTTTACTTTCATAAAAATATCACAAAGAAGAAATGATTTGTTTTGGTTCTGTTTTGTAACAAAGTTTTATGAACAATAAAAAATCAATTTGTTTTGAATTCATTGGATAGTTAATATTTCAATAAAATGTTTTTCAAAATTCAAATAATTGATTTATCTATATTTTTAAGTTTTCGTCTGTATTGGTCAAACAATTTTCAAAACAATACTGGAATAGCTATGCATTTGTCTGCGTAATTATTGTACATCTTCCTCATTGTATTGTATTAACAACTTAATGCCTAACTGGCTACCACCATAAGGACTGAACTACACAGATTACGTTAGTATTAAAAACATTCCTTGTTTTGGTAATTGTAAAGCTTAATCTTAATGAATAGTAATATGTTGCAGTTACTCGCTGAGTTCAAAGTTCACATTTCAATGAAACTGTAAGTAGACGAATGTATTTATAAATACATATCGGCGAATTTAAGTTTAAATGTATTCACAAAATGTTCCAAAAATGATCACATTTTACCAGGCACTACGAGTTATTTAGTTAAATGGAATTATGTTAACAAATGGAATCTAATCAATTACTTACAACACGTTACATTAATCTTGTTTTCTCTTCTAATCCCTGAATAAATATTCCTTTAAGAACTGCATTTAATTAAAATTAGCATTGGAGGTAGCCCGTATTGCATTTAATGATGGGTTTTAACATTAAGCAGCAATAATGGATTAGTTTTTTTGGGGGGATTTTCTTTATTGAGAATAATGGAAATCGTTTTTTAAATCTCATAAATATCTGTACTTTGTATATGTTGGAATTGTGTCGCCATGAACATGGCTATGGGTGTAAGGTACATCTTCAACTTATATCAACATTATATTTTGCTCCTATTAAGTCACCCTTCAAAGTACTCGCAGGTCTAACGTGGCTTAGCTTCGTTGACAGACGAGGAGCGATGTTCCCAATTGCTATCTCCCTTTGGGATCCACTTTTTCATTATAATTTGGGATCCACTTTTTCATTATAATTTGGGATCCACTTTTTCATTATAATTTGAGATCTACTTTTTCAAGATAATTTGGGATCCATTTTTTCATTATAATTTGGGATCTACTTTTTCATTATAATTTGGGATCTACTTTTTCATTATAATTTGAAATCTACTTTTTCAAGATAATTTGGGATCCATTTTTTCATTATAATTTGGGATCCATTTTTTCATTATAATTTGGGATTCACTTTTTCATTATAATTTGGGATCCACTTTTTTATTATAACATTGGAATTATTAATGAAGGCAACTTAGTACGAACATCTGGTAACTTTTTTAAACGTTATAACAATTTTCCGTACAATTTTTACTTTAACCAACTTCAATACATTATATGATAATTTAAAAAAAATATTGTTTCAACCAACCATTAATTAACTTTTGTTGAGGTATGGCTACATAAACGATGTTAATAAAACGTTGAGTACAGTTTTGTTATGGAATAGCTATAAACAGTTTTTTCAGAAACGTTAAATAGTTATAAACAGGTGTTTTAGAAACATTAAATAGTGGTTAGTTGGAACAATGTTGTTTTAAAAATGCTCATATAACATTGTATTGAAGTTGGTTAGTTTAAAATATGTACGAAAAGTTGTTATTACGTTTAAACAACGGTGTCAAATGCTCATACAACGTTGACTTCAATAATAATTTCAATGCCATAAGTTTTTCAAAATACAACGTTGTAGAAATTGTATAACTTTAAAGAAGAATGTTGTGACAACATTAAAATACCCGTTGGGTAGGTCATTTACTACACACAAACTGTATACGATTTAGTACACACTGTCTGTATGATAGCTTGTCAACAAAACAGATAATTAACTATATTAGTAAAGATATAGACAATATTATTATAGATTCAGGAGTAGTCTAATACTATTTTGAATACAATACATTTTGAATAGACAAATTATAATAAACTTTAATGACTTTGAAAAAAAACTCATAAAATATTGACTATAACACCAAATGCTAATTATTTAAAAATAAATACTTTTCCTCATTAAATAAAATAAATACGAATGTTCCCCCTTAAACAAATCGAAGAAAATGGCCAATTCCACAGATGTAGTTTTATGACTATCTTAAGGGGGCAATCTCCTTTTTTTGTGTGATTTAGGCTGGCCAAAACTTTCTTCTTACATTCAACTGCCAACATTTTCCTTTCATACAACAATTCAGTTTTCAAATTTACGAGTGACGCGCTTCATATTGTTATTTTATTATTTCAGATGTGTTGTTAACTTTCATTACACTTTGATGCCGGATATACGTGAGCAATTTATCCATTGGTTGTATAGTTTTGGCACACATTTGGAATTATTATTCAGTTAATTTTGTTTCTTTGTTGATTCTTTAGTGTTGAAAATGATTCAAATTTAGGATCAGTTGATAACAAACTCTGTTGTTTGGTCTATGGTGTATGCAAGTTATTATTATTGTCTTTAAGCCTATTGTTTACATCACTATGTATCAGTGAGTAACATCAATTATCAGTGAGTAACATCAATAATAGTTTAAACCACAAAATAAACAACCTAATATAAACACATACATAGACAATATAATAAAATGAAAATTTTAAAGTTTAACTTAATCAAATCTTAAGTAACTTTGTCAAAATTTTAAGATTTAAAACTTAAAAGTTAAGTTACAACACATTAAAATTTGAATAAAAAATAACGACGTTTAATCTGTAAAGACTTTAATATTCATTTAAAAAAAAAACGTTAGCATTAATCTATAATTAATTATAAAACTTTAAATAAAAAACAACAAATATAAAACTTTAAATAAAAAACAACAAATATAAAACTTTAAATAAAAAAAAACAATTATAAAACCTTAAATAAAGAAAACAATTATAAAACCTTAAATAAAGAAAACAATTATAAAACCTTAAATAAAAAACAATTATAAAACCTTAAATAAAGAAAACAATTATAAAATCTTAAATAAAAAAAACAATAATTATAAAACCTTAAATAAAAAAAACAATTATAAAACCTTAAATAAAAAAAATAATAATTATAAAACCTTGAATAAAAAAACAACAATTATACAACCAAAAATACAAAAACAAACAATTATAAACGGTTTTAAATCCAAGGCATCCTGAAGCTTAGTGTGAACTTGACGATGTTTGATATTTCTCCTCATTCCCAAATAACGCCGTTCATTCACCATTTTATTGAGGCCATATAAACATTTATTGTCGTTCATTGTAACAGAACGGTTGGCTTTGCCTTGGACCTCGTTGTTTATTCTATAGTTATGTTTAGAACCACGTGTTTTTATATGGTTATATATAGAACCTGATGGTTTATTCTATGGTTATATATAGAACCACGTGTTTTTATATGGCTATGTCTAGAACCTCGTTGTGTATTCTATGGTTATGTTTAGAACCACGTGTTTTTATGTGGTTGTATATAGAACCTCGTTGTTTATTATATGGTTATGTTTAGAACCACGTGTTTTTATGTGGTTATATATAGAACCTCGTTGTTTATTCTATGGTTATGTTTAGAACCACGTGTTTTATATGGTTTTATATAGAACCTCGTGGTTTATTATATGGTTATGTCCATAACCTCGTGGTTTGTTCTATGGATATGCGTAGAACCTCATGGTTTATTCTATGGTTATTTCTAAAACCGCATGGTTTTTAGATGGTTATCTCTAGAACCGTGCGTTTTTTATATGGTTATATATAGAACATCATGGTGTGTTATAAGATTGTTATGTGGTTATGTCTAGTACCGCGTGTTTCTTATTTTGATATGTCTAGAACTTCGTGTTTTTTTTTAAATGATTATGTTTATAACAACATGGTTTGTTCAATGGTTATGTCTACAACAGCATGATTTGTTCCTTGGTTATGTATATAATTTCATGGTTTGTTCTATGGTTATTTCAAGAATGTCATGGTTTGTTCTTTGGTTATGTCCATAACTTAATAGTTTGTCATATGGTTATGTCTATAACCACGTTGTTACTTTGTAGAACCGTGTGCTCTATGATTGTATCTAGAACTTCGTGGTTACGTCCAATGATTATGTCTAGAATCTCTTCGTTTGTTCTATGGCTATGTGTATAACCTCATTATGTGTTATATGTTTATGTCAAACCATGAAACAATCTACTCCACGTTTTTTCAAAGAAAATTACAACTCTAAATCATTGCAAGCTTAATGATAAGATGTATACAACATCATCTCCAACAATTCATATTTAAATAATGATTTATTCTAATATGCCTAATTTTACAGGCATAAAAGTGAATCTTTTTTAGATTGACAAATATATAGTTTAAAAAAAAAATCTCATTTATGCCGGTAAATGTTGTGGAAAATATTCACTAAACTTGACCATTTGAGGTTTAACAGGAACTCAAGTTGATGATAAACATAATTATTTGCAATGACGGTTGTAACTTTTTAAAGTATCAGTCCGGCTCAAAGAGTTAGGCAGCTGAGAAGTTGAAAGAAAAAGTAAACAATTTTGCGGTCGTGTCGATGTCACTTTACGGCAATGCTCAGCCAAAAAAATTTTAACCCTTTAATGGCTGAGCAATTTTTGCACTAAAGCCTAATTTTCATTACAAAAAGAATCAAAATAACCCTTATTGTGTGGGTCTTTTTCGTCCCAGTTGGTGTCACAGGTTTAATTACATGTGCCAAGTAAGGTTTTTCAATTTGCTTTTCTATTGGAAATTTATCTCAGGGTGTTGAACTTAAAATTGGTTTGGGGTCGAGTTCATAACTTTTCATTTCTTCTTTCGTCTCAGAAATTTAAATTATATTTAAATTATGTCGTGTGTTCCTTTACATGAAAACTGTTTATCATTTATAATTTAATCCAACAAAAATAACAAAATAAAAACAGCAACAACATATGGATGTACAATAACACAAGTAAGGTAAGCTCTATGCTATTTCAATGTGGATTACCTTACTTGTGCTATTGCCTATCCATACATTATTTACATTTGGATTTAAAAACCTTAAAAGAACAACTGTGCTACATCATCAACAATGAAATGTGCGAAAAAACAAAACAAAGAACCATACTTCACCAGTCTCTACAAGATAGTTTTTTGTTGAAGATTTAATTATTGATAATTATTTTTAATTTAAAATTTAATTTAACATGTGTTCAAATATTTTTCTATGGCCCACAATACATTAATCCCAGATGTGTTGCTTATAAACAACATAACAGCTTGAACATATTTTTAAATGTAACTAATTTTCAAAAAATATTTTTCCATCATGTTATTGTAAATGATCGCCACATCGCATGAACTAATATCTCGTTCACATCAACTCTCTCAGCATCATAATGACTTATGCAAATTCAAAATCCACTCATCATCTGTTGCTGAAATTTGGCTAATCTCCCGATATTCATTAGCCAAATAATCGACCGACGATTAATACTGTTGCTTATCTATAATAAATTTAATTTTCCTTTCATTAATAACTTTCAAAAATCAATTAACATTTTTCTCACCATTCTAAACCCCCACATTAAGGGGGTCGAGCCCCCTCTTCACCACAATCAGGGAGCTCAATCACCTTCCCACTTGTCAAATGTGAAAACAATTTGTGGGATGGAAGAAATTAATCAATCAAATGTTTTCTATGTTGGCACACTGCCAGGCAATAATTTACGAAAAAACTTTTTTTTATATAGGGGTATTTTTTTTTTACTAATTAATGTAAAATATAAAATTTTCTATGATATATATGTGTATGTGTGTGTATATATATATATATATAT
>JARUHE010312162.1:0-20612 GCA_031471125.1 Archaeomysis grebnitzkii | reverse complement strand
ATATGTGTGTGTGTGTGTGTATGTGTGTGTGTGTGTGTGTGTGTGTGTGTGTGTGTGTGTGTGTGTGTGTCTTGAACCATTTAACAATATCAATTTATAATTCAAACAGGTTAGGACAAAATAACTACGACATTATACAAATCCTAGTTCATACGTGACCATATGCGTTTAGCAGATTCAAAAGTTTTCGTTTTAAATTTTATAAAATCCAGAAATGTTTTTAATTTGAATAATTTAGTTATCCATAAAAGGCGTTTAACGTTTGCCTTTTTTCTTGATTGGTTTATACATGTTTATTATATTTTGTTTCTCTTTCATTTCCTATTTTTGTATTTGTTTTTCTTTCTTTTTTTTGTATTATGTTTTCTTTCATTTTATATTTTATATTTTTTTTGTGTTTTGTTTCTTTTTCATTTATATTTTTATATTTTGTTTTTCTTTTATTCATATTTTTTCTCTTTCACTTCCTATTTTTATATTTTATTTCTCTCTTATTTTCTATTTTTGTATTTTGTTTCTCTTTCATTTTCTATTTTTATATTTTATTTCTCTCTTATTTTTTATTTTTGTATTTTGTTTCTCTTTCACTTCTTATTTTTATATTTTAATTCTCTTATTTTTTATTTTTGTATTTTGTTTCTCTTTCATTTTCTATTTTTCTATTTTGTTTTTCTTTCGTTTTTAAATTTTTTGTATTTTCTTCTCTTTCATTCTATATTTTTGTATTTTGTTTCTTTTTCATTTTCTATTTTTTCTATTTTGTTTATTTTTCATTTTTCATTTTTCTATTTTATTTGTCTTTCATTCTATATTTTTGTTCTTTTTTTCGTCTCATATTTTTCTGTTTTATACCTTTTTCATTTTATGTTTTTCTATTTTCTTTCTTTTTCATCTCATATTTTTGTTTATTTTGTTTCTTTTTCATTTTATATTCTTGTATTTTTTTCATTTTATATTTTTGTAATATGTTTTTTTTTCATCTCATATTTTTATATTTAGTTTCTTTTTCATTTTTTATTTTTGCATTTTCTTTCTCTTTCATTTTTTAGTTTTACATTTTGTTTCTCTTTCATTTTATATTTTTGTATTATGTTTTTCTTTCATCTCATATTTTTATATTTAGTTTCTCTTTCGTTTTATATTTGAATCTCCTCCACTCTAGAGCTCACATGTCAAATTTATTATCACTTCTCTCTTGCATTTGGTTCGAAAACAGTACAATTGAGGCAAGCCCCATGTTATTTCAAGGTGTGTTACCTCATTTGTGTTATTATCAATCTATTTGATCCTTTTAGAGTTTTTCGGTCATGATTGATCTACAGTATATTATTATATAAGGGTTGGAGAACGTCAAATGTTTAGAAGTGAAATAGAAATAAAGTCTAATGAAACACTTCGAGCTTCTCACAAATTACATTAACATAATAGAAATTATTGCTCATATGACCTTTATGTGTGAATAGCTAATTCAGACTTTCATGAAATTTATTAATTTATAATCTCACAAACATATTTTGTTCATAAGGTATTTTCAGGTAAATATATTAACTTTAGATATTTAAGAAATGTACATTCTACAATGTATACATGTGCAATTAACAATGTACACTATACAAACATACAATGTAAACTGTATAAACATACAATGTACACTAGACAATATTTCAAACTAATACTCCAATCTGTCCATTGGAATACAATGTACAGTCTTAGGCACATCAATCTGGACCTGCATATGTAAGAATTAATATTTAAGGTTTGGACTAAATTTAATCCAATGACATATAATTGAGCATTGTATAGTAATTTGTTGTTAAAATTTGTTAAATTCAAGATGAATATTCGATCACCTAAGCAATAAGTTGAAAAACAGGCAAGCTGGAATTAAAAGGATATCTATTAAAAAGTCCAACTTGGCGCCTACCTCGTATGGTTTGGATGGCCTTTAGTCTGGTCGAACATATCAACCTCAAAGAAGGAGAACATTTGAAGAAAGATTGTGTATAACACATTCGGACAACAATGAATCCTTGGCGTTTATAAAATTATAAATAATTCAAAAATATAAAATTAAATTAGTTGGTTATTCATAAAGAATGTAAAATATGAACATATATGGTCAATGGAAAGTATAAAACTTTATAACCAGATCCACTCTGAGCAACACCATCTTGATTTTATTGTTTATTTCACATTAACTCGTAAATACGGTCCACCATGAATTTAATGTTCTTTTATAATTTTACTTGACATTATTAAAATCACAGTTTGCATTATTCATGATTCGATAGAAATTATTTTATTTTATTTATGGGGCATACAGTTGATGCGTCTTTTGGCCTTTTCCACAAAACTACCTAAAGAATTAAAAAGCCAATATTTATTATAACTGGTGTTATAGTAATTTTAATTGTATAGCAATTTTAATTATATAGTAATTTTAATTATATAGTAATTTTAATTGTATAGTAATTATAATTGTACATTAAATACTGACCAATTAACTTTAGAATGAGTTTTCCCTATTCTTTATAGCTCAATCAGGGGTTGAGGCATATTATTTTTAAATTATAGCTTGTTGACTTACATTAAAATAACCAAACCAATTTATAAGATTTTGTGTTAGTTTTCTGTCATGGACCATTAAAAAATAAAACAATGATTGTGTATGTTGTTAAAATTTTTATAATCAAGTTATTATTATTAAAAAAGATTATTTAAGTTTGTATGTTTGTTATTATTATTAAAAAAGATTATTTAAGTTTGTGTGTTCATAGTTACTTTTTGAAACTTTCACTACTCTGAATCTGCATCTTATCAACATGTTTCATAAATATATATATCCGCAATGAAAAGTGTACGTACTGTATGTGATGAAATGAGTGCTGAATTTTAATTATAAAATAATTGAACAGTGAAATATTTGTTACTATATATTTACAATAACGCATTTATGAAGTAAATAAAAAAGAAAACTGATTACGAGTACCCTTAGACTTAGTGGTAGAGTACTTTTAATTTACAAAACACTGTAAAGAAAATGTTTTAATCTGAAATATTGAAACTACAGCCAAAAACTCCATTAAAAAATCAAATTTATTTCGAAAATTAATAAAAAAAAAATGCTTTTGTTGGAATTTATTAGATTAAAGAAATTTAATGATTCTTTTAGTGCATGTTTCTCCATTTTATTTGTTTATTAATCATATTTTCTACATCTAATATTTTAGCTTTTACTTTATTGTGTCATGTTATCTTGAGTTTAATGTTTTATCAACACTTTATATCATATATATAGAATCATATTGCCTCATGTTTACGTCCTTATATTTAGTTTTTATATGATTTTTTATTTAAATGTATTAGCCTTGGTTGTAATATTTTTGATGGTGGGTACTTAAACAATAATAATTATGGAATACACAAATGAAGAAATGTTCTTGTAAATAAACTTTGGAAGTTCAGAATTTAATTGCTCACTTTCTCACACTAAACGAAATTGTTCTATGTAATTTAGTGAGCTGTCTTGCGCTAATTCATTTTATAGTTGTGCAGATACTCATAGAAACATAGACCTAAATACAGACATGCACATGCTGATGCACGCACATTCAAACTTGTACACATGCATATATAAGATCACCCAAACTACACTCACATACATATACAAACATAAATACACACATGGAACTCATACATATCCACACGAAACACATATGCACACACGCACGTGAACCACACGTACATATGCACACACACACATGAAGTATACACGTACACATGCACCGTAAAATTGAATTCCAAAACAAGCAAGGAGTGCAAAAGAGTGCCACGTGTCGGTGCTAGTATCCGTCAATCCACATTTGGCGCAATTTTATCAGCCTCGCGAGACTCAGAAATATTTTGTCACATTCACCGACAGTTTCAATTTCGTTTCCTTTTCTTTCACCTTTTCTCGTTTTTTGCTTTTCACATCATTTGCTTGGATTAACTCGACGCTGTGTAACCATCGCCGTTTCTGTTCTGTATTGTAAGTACAAATAAATCGAGATGTTGTTGCACTTCAAATATTTCTTATTGTTAAATTAACAATTATATAAATTCAATTAAATGGTTTAAATCATACATCACAAATAAAACTCAAACTGTCTTAATTTCAAATTCATTCTCTTCATTAACTGTTTTAAAATATGGAGTGCCACAGGAAAGTTGTGTCGGCCCTCTGGCATTCCTCGCTTACACTGGTGCCATTTCCGAAATAATAGGTAAACACAATATTTCAATTGAAGCATTTGCAGACAAAACTCAAGTTTACATAGCATGTAATAATAATCATAATAATCATAATAATAATAATAATAATCATAATAGTAATAATAATAATCATAATAGTAATAATAATCATACTCCATTCATCGACTTTTCAAATCAAATCGAAAATTGGATATCCGATATAAGATTATTTTTCCTCACTCATCAATTAACAACAAACGATATAATTAACAATAAATATAATTATAATAAATATAATATAACAATAAATATAATTAACAATAAACGAAAGTAAAACAGAACTTCTAATCACAGTTCACTTTCAAAACGGAAACCTTCCTCAAATATCAACCACTGTCGGAAACTCAGATCCTTTTTCAACAAAACATCTTTAATTAATTCTCTTATTTCCTCTATTTAGATTACTGCAATGCGCCTTCTTATAATTCACCGCAGTTTTAATTAAATAAATTACAAGAAAATACAAAACACCGCAGCTCTCTTATTGACAGGTAGTAGGAAATACGATCACATTACCCCACTATTGAAGGATTTGCATTGGTAACCACCTCTGGATGGAATATAACTTATGAAGCTCTTTAAAATAGTTCTTCAGCAGGTTCAAGATATACGCATCGCCTCACTTGTGCAACTCATTACTAAATAATTTCAGTTCGTCATCCCTTAAAATTTAAAAAACAAATCGAGTAGGTTGTGTTGTATTATCTTGCGTGTGGTGTTAGTTTTCGTTGTGTGTCTGTCTTATATTGTGTGTATGATAGATAATTTATTTAAAGTTTTAAATATACAAAAAATCGGAATTAATCATTCACGGTTCAAGTCTGCCTAATCTAATCATTTTCAGGTAATTTTAATGTAAAGCGAACAGAGAAGAATTTTATTTTGTTGGGGCGCTGAATAAATTCATTGATTTGATTTGATTCATTATTGTTGGTCAAGTATCTAGCTCGCTGTTTCATGATCATGGGTTTTTTGTCGAGTGTGCGTAGTGAAGCTCTACATAGGCGTAGCAATTTCGTCGTCTTCTTCGTCGGCGTTAGACAATGACTTTAAAGCTTATATATCAGCTATATATTCTTATTATATATTTTTATTCAATTTTATTACTTTTTTAACTGCATTTTTTCATTAAAATAACTTTTTTTTAACACTTTTTTTTCTTGTTGGGATTGGAAATGAAGTATAAATAAATGATTTTTTGATTAAATTATGTTTTCTCACTTTGTAACACCATTTTTTATTTTGTGACATCATTTTTTATTTTTTAAAAACTCCTCAATGAATGGTCGCGAGATATTTGAACCATTCGGTTCGTGGATTATTATTTATTTATTATTATTATTTATTTATTATTATTTATTATTATTATTATTTATTAGGTTCGTATATTATTCAATTAAGGAGTCTTATTGTATCTAAAATATGTTTAAAACATTGAAAATTGTTTGTATTGTATTTGTGTATATTATTTTTTGTTGTAAAATTACATGTAACAAGTTGTTGCACCTAAACCTGTAAATTACTTAAGTGTAACTGTAAGGTGCAAAGATTGATCCAAAAAAACGTAGCCTAATAAATTATAACGCAGGTCTCTGCGTGCACGTTACTACGCGTCACACATACTGTTTTTTCTTGTTTTTTAGGTTACAGTTGACATTTTTACTTGAAAATATATTTTTCAATATCAGTTGCAAATCATTTTTTGGTAAGAACTCTATTGAAATGCTAAATAAGAGTTGTTTTAAATGCTAATTTAAACGTATTTCAGTCATTAAAACAACAATTATCATACATTCAGTTGTTAAACATGGTTTTCAGTTTTTTTTTCTAAAAAAACAAGAAGAAATATATTTTAACAATTAAAAACTAATGATTATTTGTTTTTTTATTTGTTCATGTGCCTTGTGTCAATACGATATTTTCATTGTTTCCATTGTAAAACGCCATAAAGACTGTGTCTGTTTTTGTGCACTATAATTTTTTATTATTATTATTATTATTATTGCCCAATAAAAGTTTTATACAAAATAAATTTCAAGATTTTGAGCCAATAAACTTTTTCGTCTAATTTGGAAAAGAAGAAATTAAATTTAAACTTTGTAAATGGTTTTTGCTAATGAAGACCTACCTGATAAAACGATATAACCTCATTTTTATCGAGCGTGTGAACATCTATGTTTTGTGTTTCTATCTTCGTTGTTGTTGTTGGTTAAAGGTTATCGTTATAGACTTTTCAGCAATTTTTTTTAAAAATAAAATTTTTGGTTTTTAATTTGAATTATTCTGAATTAAGGTTTTAATTTTTAAAATTTATAGTGTTTTATATAATAAATCTTTTAGGTGATTTCGTTTGGTAAAATTTAAAAATCAATTTTTTATTTTAATTTTACAAGAACGTTTACTTAGAATAAAATGAAGAACTATAAATTCTCAAAAACATTTACTAAATAAAAGTTTTACACACGTCTATGATTTTTGATAAAATAGCTATTGTAAGTGTGGTGTTTTTAGAGGGTTAACCAAAATTAAAATTTTGTCCAAAACGTTTTTATTTTTACTTTAAAACAATATTTTCTAATAATAAAATGAAGATCTATTCCGAAAAACAGGTACTTTTTTTTAACAAGACTTCATATTTTTTTTAAATAACAATTGTTTAGGTTTTCACAAAATCAAAATTTGGTTCATAGCTTTTTATTTTTGATTTTAAAGTTTTAAAAGAATGTTTACTTAAATAATAGTATTTTCGATTTTCTTAAAATTTTTTAATTAATTTTTTACCTAGAATAAAATTAAGAACTAGACATTCTCACAACTTTCACTAAATATCCTTTCCACAAAGACTTAACGGGCTAACCAAAGAAAAAAATTAGCCTAAATATGGTTTGGAGTTTTGTTGTTGTCGTTATTACCGTCCGGTTAAAGTTTTTTTTATTGGATTTACAGCAATGTTTGTTTAGAAAAAATGTATGTTTTATTTTTAAAAAAGGCAGGGTTTTTTTCAATTAATAGTATTAATTAATTTCATTGTATTGTTTACTTATAATAAAATGAAAAGATATACATTCTTAAAAAATTTAATAAATATTATTTTTACACACAATTATATTTTTTGAGATAATACCTGTTGTTAAAACATGTTATTTTAAGGTTTAACCAGAATTCAGATCAGGTTTATAACTGTTGTTTTTTAATTTAAATTAATATTTTTTTATAATGAAATGAAGGACTATTACATCTGAACAACATTTATTGAGGTTGAGTTATAGGAAAAAATAGACCTTTTCAATCTGTGTTCTTTTCAAATTTTCAAACCAATTTTTGTTTTCAATTTATAGGGGTTTTTACTTAAAATTAAATACAGAACTACAGATTTTCAACAACTTTTACTAAATAATGTTTGTACACACTCTTATATTTTATGAAATAATAATTCTTAGTAGAAGTAAATATGTATATGTTATTGTTGTTTTTATGCTATTATTTTAATGTTATCATTATCATTATTATTACCATTGTCATTGTTATTACCATTATTATTATTATTAATTGTATAAACTTATATTTCTTGAGATAATAGGTGTTGTAGAAGTTTGTTTTTACAGGGTCAACTAAAATCAAAATCTGGTTTATAGCTTTGTACACTATTTTTTTATTAGAATGAAATGAAGAACTACTAACCAACAACAACTTTAATTAGAAACAGTGGTTGATTTGTTTCCTTTATTTTTTAATTCAGTTCTATAATTTTTTGCGTAATTTATAAAAAAAACATTAAGCCAGCAAAAAATAAGAAACATTTTTACAAAAGTTAAAATCTTTAATTGCGTTTTATTTGTAAGTACTTGTAGTTAAAATGATACTGCTCCTTATCAAATGTTTTTCTTGGAAATTAATATTTATTACTTGTGAGTCTTTAATACTTCAATATTAAAAATAGAAACAAAGGTACAGCGAGGCAGGACTGAGTTAATGAGATTAGCACAGGTGCACAAACAAAACAATCTATGCTTTAAGTTCTACAAGAAAAATTAATTAGGCTGAACATAATTAAAAGTTCTTCCTTACATCTTAAATAAAACACCAAAACAAAAATTTAGTTAATTAACTCTACTTTGAAGCTTATAAACAACAAACAAACTATATTTAAGCAGTCACAAGCTCCATAAAAAATTGTATTCATCATGAATTGTATATAAATAATAGAATTAATTTTATTTCGTTGGCGTACTAACAGAAAAAATAACAAATGTTTACTGTTTGAAAATTTTAGACGTAAGAACGTTCCAAAATAATAAATATTTAAATAATTATTCCCTTTGAAAGAAAACAAAAAACCTTAAAAATTTTACATCATTCGTTAAATAGGTTAAAATATAATTAGAAATTTCGGTTTTGTTAGAAAATTAAAAATTAGATTTTTTATTACAATCTTTGGTATAAAAGTAGAAAGAAAAAAAGAACTCTGTTGATGTATATACTCAACTATTGAAAATTTTAGAATTCTCATTATTAGTTAAAGAATGTTCAGATGAAAACTTAGTTGATATTAATTATATTGCATAAGAATATGTTGGTTGAATGGTTTGTCTTAAAACAGACAAGCCAACCAACAAACATATCCGAAGCAATCACGTGACAGTGACGTCACCACTGCCAGTTCGTTGTGATTGGCTGAAAAAATTCATCATAATTGACTTTTTTTAGTTGTTGTGTGGTCATACGTCACTTATTCTTTCACCTTGTTCTTTAGTATGGCAAACAATCAAAGCAAAGATCATAGTGGTAGAAAAATTTGCCATTGAAATACGGAAATATAATGTATGTTTATGCCCAAATAAACAAGAGTCCTTGGCAACTGAAAAATTGTTTGAAATATAAAGTTTTAAATTATTAAATTATTAAAAGAGCATTGCAAATAAAACAAAAACAATATTTGATAATTTAGATTTTTCCATAAATTAAAGATGTATACTGTATAGATGCACCACTCAATGCTATAAGTTTGGACCCAAATAGGCAGTCTTTCATGATATTTCCCGTAGAAGCCAATGTAAATTGTCTGTTTTTGTAAGCCTATAAATCAATAAAATGACAACACTTTGTAATGAAATATATTCAACATTGGAAATGAAACGTTTATACATGATTATAAACTTTATATAAACAGTAATATACAAAATATAAGTATTACATGATTTAATAAAGGAAAATTCTTCAAAAAAAACATATTGATGTCACATAGATAAATACTTATACTGAAGTATCTGGCACCATTTTGTGGCGGTATCCGGCAACTCGAGGTCCGTCGTTTTCCATTGTAATTCTTGAGCTGAGCATCTATACGTCGTTGATCTAGTTTTTTAACCAATACAAATAATAAAAATGATAATTTTCTTTTTCGTTAGTTTCAAATGAGAGTCTTATTTGTTAGGAAATAATATCTACTATCTACTATCTACTACTATCACTAATGACTACCATTCCAACTATTACTAATACTGTTATTAATACTACTACTGTCAATACTACTGTGTAAGCAAATCTTATTGGCATCGTTTGGAGTCCGCTCTAAGGCTATTTCATTAACAAATTGAACGTGGCTGTATTCACTTAAAATCCAATATACTGAGCTTATCTTGGCTTGAAGGTAGCGCCATATGTCGGCTGCATATCCTTATAGTACACATGAGAACGGTAAGCGTTTTGTGAGATGTTATAGCTGAAAAACGCTCTCTCAATTGGACGCGTTGCTTGTGCTATTAATACTACCACTATAAGTACTATCACTTCGCTATAATATAATATAGCTACTATTACTACTGCTATTAAAAACAACATAAATGTTAGTACTAGTACTACTACTACTACTTCTATGCATATCACTACCACTGGTACTACTGATATAGCCTCTAATAAAAATAGTTTTATTATTATTAGTAATAGTAGTAAAGCAAATATCAACTTGGTAAAATGAGTAATAGTAGTTAAGAAAATATTAACTTAGTAAACAAAGTAGAATTGATTTTCATTCATAAGGTTTTGATGAATAAGATCTGTTGTGAAGATTCTCAAAGAATAATAAACAGTATCTCACTTTTTATCGAATTATTATTACTAATAGCTTCTTTACAAGTATTATTATTGCTTTCATTAATACTATTAACATTTTACGACTTTTATTTGATCATTGTAAGTGTTTATTATTGTAAGATCAACAATTAAGTGAAAATTGTTAATTTTGTTATAGGATGTTTTGATTACTATTATTATTATCATTTGTGTGTTTATAATTATTAGTATTATTATAAAATTATTATTATAGCTTTTTGCTATTTCCTGAGTAAAGAATTATTTTCAATGTTTTAGCTATGTATCAAATTTCCTCGGACCATTTATTCAGTTTTACACAAACGATAAGATTCAAAATGGCTGATAATCAAGGAGAACAAATTATAAAAGTTAGATTAAAAAGTCAATTATTTTAACATAAGCACAAAAGAAAATATGAAATAACAGTTTTTACTTTGTCATAATTTAGTTTTCTTTATTTAAAAGTTGTTTCCTACACAATGCTCAATTTTGGTATATTCAAACAAAATTAGTCAATGCATTTAATCATTTAAAAAATCACACATAACCCTCAATTTAGATGAATTTAAATATAATTAGTCAATGTATTTAATCGTTTAAAAATCACACGTAACTCTCAATTTAAATAAATTCAAACAAAATTAGTCAATGCATTTAATCATTTAAAAAAGTCACACATAACATTAAATTTAGATAAACTTAAACAAAACTTGTCAAGGTATTTAATCATTTTAAAAAATCACACATAAAATTAAATTTAGATAAATTTAAACAAAACTAGTCAAGGTATTTAATCACTTAAGAAAATCACACATAACATTCAATTTAGATAAATTTAAACAAAATTAGTCAATGTATTTAAACATTTAAAAAAATCACACATAATATTCAATTTAGATAAATTTAAACAAAATTAGTTAATGTATCTAAACATTTAAAAAAATCACACATAACATTCAATTTAGATAAATTTAAACAAAATTAGTCAATGTATTTAAACATTTAAAAAAATCACCCAACATTCAATTTAGATAAATTTAAACAAAATTAGTCAATGTATCTAAACATTTAAAAAAATCACACATAACATTCAATTTAGATAAATTTAAATACAATTAGTCAATGTATTTAAACATTTAAAAAATCACACATAACATTTAATTTAGATAAATTTAAATACAATTAGTCAATGTATTTAAACATTTAAAAAAATCACACATAACCCTCAATTTAGATAAATTTAAACAAAATTAATCAATGTATTTAATCATTTAAAAAATCACACATGACATTCAATTTAGATAAATTTAAACAAAACTATTCAATGTATTTAATCATTTAAGAAACTAAACATAACCCTCAATTTAGATAAATTCAAACAAAATTAGTCAATGCATTTAGTCAATTTAAAACAAGTTTGCCAATTTTTAAAATGGCATTCCAATGAAACATAGAATATCATTTAAAATTGTGCAAAGTTAAATATTTAATTTGAAATAAATAACCATTTTTTATAAACTTGTGATTTTCATTTTCATTCAAGAACATTAGATAATAATAATAAATTATTCATTATTATAACAATACGTTTTATTTATGTTTCTATTTAATGATAACAATTAAATATTAATTATTTTCAATATGATTAATATTGATATTCTGTTTAAAAACAAAATTAAATTTGTTTACATGAGTAAAATATTCAATTTACTTTTTATTAATAACATTTTTTTGTAAGAACATATTTTTACAGAAGCTTTTCTTGAATTTAATTATTATCAAGACGTTAAACAATTTCATTTGTGTGCAAAATTTTAGAGTTTTAAATTAATTCCCTTTCATTCCATGCGTCTTTGTTTACATTGAAGAAATATAAAATATAATAATAATGAAATAAGAAAAACGTAATAATAATAAATTTATAAATATGATAGTGATATAATAAAAATTTAAAATATTTAAAAATGCAACCATTTATAGAAAAAACATTGACAAGACAAAGTTAAAATAGAAATTATTTCTTAGAGTTGAATCTACTCAAAGTATTAAATAAAATTAAAATGTAAGATTCAGTATATTTTTCAAAATATTTAAACTTAAAATTTGTTGGACTTGAAACAGTTCTTTTTTATTTGTTTTTTCTTTTATTTGATAAGCCTTTAAGAAAAATTTTCTTCTTCGTCGAACCAACATTTTAGAAAATAAATATAAATTAAAATAAAAATTTAAACCTTCAAAACAAAATATATTTTTAATAAATGTACATTTTTGGGTGCAAGTAAACATTATATTATAATATGTTAATATTACTACTATATACATGAAACAGTATGTATATGTGTGTGTGTGTGTGTGTGTGTATGTGTGTGTGTGTATGTGTGTGTGTGTGTGTGTGTGTATGTGTGTGTGTGTATGTGTGTGTGTGTATGTGTGTGTGTGTGTGTGTGTGTGTGTGTGTGTGTCTGCGTTGGATATACTAAACCTATGTTGATTTATCAATATTATGCCTCCGTTCTTGTTTCATTACTACACTAACTTAACAATTCTATATCTTGGAAATGATTTCTTATCTTTCAATCTTTTGTAATTAATCACAAACATAATCAAATATTAGATATTGACAATAATACTTGTAAATAACTAACAAACAATTTAAATTGAAAAGCAAAATAAAAGTTTTTGAAACAACAGATAATTGGAATTTAAATTGTTTAAATTATTATAATTAAGATTGAAGCCAAAGTAATAGACAGCTAATAGCTTTTTGTATAAATCATAATGGAAGCTAATTAATTTGTATATGTATTAATTAATTGGAAATGGATGAATGAATACATATTGACTTGCATGCATTAACAAATATAAGTTGTCCAACATTTTTCACCTTATATAACATAAGTGTAATGACCTAAATTGAAAAAAGGAAAAATAAATTTATGTTGTTAGAGAATGTTAAATTTTTACTGTAAATTAGGTTCAAATGTTTTATAAAGACAAGTCAAAGATAAAAAAAGACATAAAAAAACATGTTTTTATACAGGTGTTAAAACTTGAAAAACTGCAGCTGCTAATGCATGTTCTACGGAAATTACTTTCAGCTGTGCTTTTGGTAGCTATGCAGGTTACATAAGAATGTAAATAAGTAACCAAAAGTTAATTATATTTTTTGGATTATTTATGTCTTAGTTAGCTTATAAGAACTCTGATATTGAAATTATAATGAATTATCAAATGAAAAAAAAATATTATAAATTACAAAAACAAATATAAAATAAAAAAGAATGTGAAGAAGAAAATAATTAGGATAGAAACAACTGAGACAGTAATCAAATATTTTAAATTGCTTTTTTTAACAAACCTAATTTCCCACAAAAAATTAAGATGGGATAGTTAGAATTATTAATTGTTATCGATTGCAAATAAATATTTGAGGATAAAAAACATCAAATATGTTTGTTCTACGTATTGAAATATCACAAACTACTGTAATATGATAAAAAGAAAATTATGTTTATCTTAAAAATGGAACCTTTATACTAAAGTTTCTTAAAAAACAATTAGCATTGAAATTTCTATGAAGATCTGTAAAACAATGACAAAAAATGTTCAACTCACTTGATGAAATATCCAAAAAGAACAAAAAGTAGAACTATAAGAATCAATGAAAGGTTATATAGCTGGAGTTTGTCTCAAAAAGAACAAAAAGTAGAACTAGAAGAATCAATGACAGGTTATATAGCTGGAGTTTGTCTCAGGACGAAGAAAAAACAAAAGTAGAACTAGAAGAATCAAGGACAGGTTATATAGCTGGAGTTTGTCTCAGGACGAAGAAAAGAACAAAAGTAGAACTAGAAGAATCAAGGACAGGTTATATAGCTGGAGTTTGTCTCAGGACGAAGATAAGAACAATAGACAACAGCGCCACGCACGGACACCGACAAAAGTAAAATTTCAAAGAATAATATGAACTATAAAAAGGAAATTTATTTAATGGCGTTTAATATGCCCTCACAATCAATGAGCTTTACAGTTCACAAATGCTTATCACTCCAATTACTTCAAAATATTTTGTCAATTCATTTTAAGAATTGATATTGTGACCCATCCCTGTCACCCAACAAGTCAGGTTTTAGACCTGACTTGTTGGGTGAGTTACGATAAGGAATTTATGGAGATTAGAAGTATATTATTATGGCATTGTTACTATTATTATTGAAATTCACTTCATAAGGAAACATGTACTATAAGAATCAGTGATACCTGCGCGTATATAAAAGCTTTATAAAGAATTTGTTTAACCAGGGTTAAAGTGTTTATTGTTTAACTCTCACTAAGAAAGATGTAATTCATGTCTCTTCTTACATCTATATCTAAATGTTTTGTTCACCTTGATTTTAAAAGTAATCATTGCACATCCGAAACCTGATGTTCTAATAAAATAAGAATATTTAAAATGTTCTACCTTCAAAAGATAAATAAAACTATTTGTCTTTTCGTATGGCGACCTTGCCAGGATTGGAACCTGATGTCACAATACAATAAGAATAATGAAATTATTCTACACAGAGTAACTTACTTTTCAGGGTTCCTTTCTGAATATTGATAATTTTAAAAATATTTTATAGTTTTGCACGATATTATTTGCTCTAACGATTAGTCATAGAATATAATAGCAATGTCTTCAATTTATAAATAATAGTCTATAAGTTGCGTTAAGGCATCGTTCAAAGATTCAACACTTAGCGATGACCAAGCGTTGCCTAACCTAAAATATACTGAAATTACTAATAAAAACAATCCTTTTGTCATTGGTAGAGTTCTACGATTTAAGTAATGGTGAGTTCAATTTGTAAAAAAGTTATCAAAATAAATCAAATTAAATTGAAATAGTAAAATAAATATTAGAAAAACATCTCACAGAAAGTTAAAACATATTGCATATAATCTAATGTACTAAAATAAATGTGATTTGGATTTATATTTAATGTTTTTTTGAAGTTGTGTTTGACTTATCAAACTTTGATAGCTGCAAAATTTTCAGAGCTGATCGGTTAATAAGCCATTAACTCAAAAATGACCATTGACCAAATATTATGAAGAACAAAAGTTGTCATTAAAAACATTTAATTACAATTTGTCAGTTGAAAAAAAATAAAATAAAAAGAGAACGCAATAATGTTAAAACAAAACAAAGATAAAATTTTTTGCTTTTAAAAAAATGAAAAATAAAAATAAGGAAAATCGGCAGAAGAAAATGCATGAAGAAATATCAAAATAAGAAAAAGTTGCCATAAAAAAATATCAAAATAAAAAAGTTGCTAAGTTCTTCACATCAAAAATAATCAAATCCTTAACTCAAGAACAACTAAAGTATTATTTTATTATCCAAAGACTTTTTTTAATTTTATTGAAATATATTTTTAATATTATTTCATTAACATTATTGATAAATCATTTTAATTAAATTTAATTTAGTCTGGAGAGAAAGTAATTTGTGGACAAGCAACTGCACTTTATTTAGCAGCGGCAAGTGTCGTACAGATGGAGAAAGTTTTGTTTGTAAGGTCAGGCCATCGTAGGTCAAAGTACAACGGACCAAAATGTATATATTTAATTATTTAACCTATGAGTGGATTAGATTAATTCAATGCAATAAAGGTGCCTTTTAATTTAGATTTTATTGCATTCTATTATTTATTATATTATTTATACGAGTATTATTTTAACACAATAAGGGTGTTTCGTGTTTAAATTTGATTGCATTTTAGTGTTGGTTCTAAATTTCTAATACTTATTTCAGTACAATAAAGTTGTTTTTAATGTAGATTTTATTGCATTCTACTATTTATTATATTATTTATACGAGTATTATTTTAATACAATAAGGGTGTTTCGTGTATAGATTTGATTGCATTCTAGTGTTTGTTCTAAATTTTTAATACTTATTTCAGTACAATAAATGTGTTTTTTAATGTAGATTTGATTGCATTCTACTATTTATTATACTATGTATTTGAGTATAATTTTAATACAATAAGGGTGTTTTTTGGTATAGATTTTATTGAATTCTAGCATTTATTTTAATACTTGTTTCAGTACAATAAAGGTGAATTTTATATAGATATTATTGCATTTTAGTATTTATTCTAATACTAATTCTAGTACTTATTAGTATAGTATTACACTATACTAATAATTCTTTTCTTACTAGATCATCATTGTTAATATTATTTTACTATTAATAATTTGTTAATATTTGTATTTTGTTGTTATTATTTCTCTTCTCATTATGGAGCTGTACAATAAAGCGAAATGGGCAAACCCAATTCTAAATAAGGAGTTCAGCAAACAAAAACTCAAACTTTAATTTGTTCAAATGATTTGCAGTTTTCTGATTACGAAAAAAAAAACGAAACGTTTTTCTTATTAATATTAACATTATAATCAATATTATTTTCATTAATAATAAAAATCTAAGCCAGACATATATATATAAATTTCATAATCAAACAAATTATATAAATCAAACAACCTCTAAAAATAATTTAAATATTCAATATTTCCCAATTAGTTGAATGTTATACTTATTGAAACTTAACTAAAAAAGCTAATAATATTGAAACATCAAACATGCAAAATATTTTATTTATGTTTAATTTAAACGTAATAACTATAAAAATAGATATAACAAATAATGTTATATTTATATTATATAATAAATATAATATATAAGATATTTTTAAAATTAAGTTGAAGGCAAACAAAAGTTATGCAATAAACATTGAATATAACCGACTGCAATTTGCAACAATGCTCATAAAATATAACTGAAGAGCATTTAAAACGATCAAAAGGGAACAAAAAGACTGCAATGAAGTGTGAAAGTACAGTGTGCAACAGTGACCATAGAACAATGCATTGCGTCTCCCTCCAGTTGATACATTTCGATCATCTCTTTTGTGAACTCTGCAATAACCCTTTAAAACCTTTGGGACGGATAAGGGTTATTTTAAACCCTATATTTAACGTATTTCAATTATTGGGCAAACAAAAATTTGACGTTGATGATATAAGGTTAAACTAAACATTGAAACCAACTTTAAATTTGTGAATGGAGGAACATTTCTCAACTGTGATGACAATACTGAAGTGTCGATGGAATGTTGGAGCTATAGCTATTGAGAAACAATATTATATTTCAGTCTAGGTTTAAAATTCACTGTCCTCCAATTAAACAATTTTAGATAAACTAAAATTATTTTAACATTTCTCTATTTTCAGTTTTAATAAGTTGAATAAAAAATGTTCGACACTAATTTTAACCCCTTGCCCGGCATGTTTTCAGACGAATATATTTATTTGCTTAATCTATAGTATAGTAAATTTGGAAAATGTAATTTGGGTCAAAACGAGTTAGGTCGTCTATGCTGGTTAAGGGGTTAAGAAAGTAAAATTTTATAAATTGATGTAAAGCTAAGTGTGGCACGAGAAGTAAAATAAAGAGATAGAAACATGATCTGCAATACGTTGAAAGTGTACTTGATAAAGGGTACATTAGGGACATATTAGTAAGCATGAATTTCAATGATATTATCTTTTACAACTTCAATAAAATTTAATTTATAATAAACAAACTCAGACTAATTCATCTTTAACAAAAGTTGAATTTATTTATTTTATCAACATAAGTTTTCATTTAAAACTCTAATTAAATTTATCTTTCCAAAGCTGACAATAAAAAAAATTATTTTACATACTTTAAATTTAGTTAAACTGAAAATATTATTCAAAATAGGAGTAACATTGTTCGTAGGATAGTTACTACATTATTAGCGTTGCTCAAAAACTAACTTTAAAAAAATAGTTTATCATTTTTAAATATATAAAAATATTAATTAATTTTGTTTCAATATTGGAATATAAATAGTTTGTAAAGAAAACATTGAAAGAAACAAAAATTAGAAAAAACCTTAAAACAAATTGAAACCTTTGTAGAAGATCTGAGAAAAATTTACAGTAAAATAAAATAAAGTCTTATTAAAGTCCATAAATCAGAGATCATTTATAAAAACTCGTTTTTCAAACAGAGCTTAATAATTTATAACTATGTGTTAGATTATTTTTTGGAAGTACTTACCTTAGGGGTAAGAACATAGATTATAATTATAAGTATAATTATAATGAATGTTCTGTAATTATTAAATCTTTTCAAATGTTATGAAATTATTCACATTTACCCGCGTTTGCAAAAAAAATGTGGTAACTGAAGAACCTTTCAAAATTAAACTCTTATCATGGTAGTCTTTGTTATCTAGCGGAATGTCCATGTGAACTATGGCTTTCTCTATAACAAGTATTTATAACTACCAATCAATACACTCTTGCACACGATTCGTGCAAAACTCTTACGTAATGTCTGTAGAATAAATTAACATTTTATTTGTTGTTTTTTTCAAAATAATTTTAAACGTTTTTTCTTGTTTGTTGATACTTTTAAATACATAAATTTTGATAGATTTTTAATCTCTTAATCGTCTCATACAAAAGGATTATTTTCAATGTTAACTTTAATGTACTTTGGTTTTGTTGCATCGATTAATCAAGAATGAAAGAATAGGTTAGGTCAACATTTTAATAAAAAATATAAATGTACATGAACGCTAAATTAAATTTATTTATTTTTAATTTGGATTAATTTAATTTAATTTAATTTAAATGTACATGAACGGTAATTTAAATGTAATCTTTTTAATTTCATTTGAATGTAAATTTATTTTATGTTTGAATTGAATGACATTATAATGTAAAAATATGTTTAAATTTTAATTTAACACATCTTATGGTGTTTCAATGCATATCGATATATGAAATATAATTTTGTAATTGCAATTGTATTCCTATGGGTTAATGTTCGTGTATTTCTTATATATATTTTTATGTAAATTGTCTAGTGGCTGAAAATAAGTCTTTTTTTTTTCTTTAAAAACTAGATATAAGCCACACGATTTTCAAAAAAATTAAATATAAAACATTTGTTGGATAATAAAAACTATTAAACGAAGGTATAGTAATAATGAATAAAGATTTGTATTATATAATAGTAAGGTAAACAAAATTTGATTGCAAAAAGTAGGAAAGAACCAAATAAAAAAAAACGAAAAAGTTACAGAAAAATGGTATGCCATTTTCTCAAAAGAGTTTAGCTGATGTAGCAAAATTATTGTCAATTACTTTGCGTTTGTTCAAAATAGACAATCGAAACAATTTCAATGTCAGCCATTTTAATAACTTATAAACAATAGATAATCAAAATTAATGAAATAATAAAGAATTCATTCATTTAATTATATTCAATTTACACTTCGTTTTAAAGATAAAAAAAAACACTTAAGAGAATAAATTTGTAATCTTGTCTAAAAAATATGATAATCAATTATTTTATCAACTTAAGACTTCAGATTGTGAAGTCTGAATTGCAATGATCAAAAAGGCGGAAAATGTATAATTATAAAGGAATGAAAACCAGTAGCTATTATAAAGTAATTTTCAAATACAGTAAAATTACTTAGAATAGCTTTATTTAAATACTTTTGCAGATAATATAAACAAAACACAAAATAAATTGAATCATATGAACTTTATAAATCGTATGAATTATATGAATTTTATGAATCTTATAAAAGCACAATAAAATATTACAAAACTCAACTGAAAGATGAATATAACATCTCCATTATAAACAGCAACCAAGGTATTCGATCTATATATTTGGAGATTGTCCCACAGTGCTCAACAAAATAGTAAATTCAAAGTAGGATTTTACCTTTACAAAAAAGGATGGTTTTAATCGTACACGAACGGTAGTCCGTGTACTATAATATTGGCCTGAGAGGTTTTTTGCCTTGAAGTACCCTTTTAAAAATCTATATCCTTTTTATATCTCAATCAAATAAAGAGAAACCCACATAATCATGGAGATAAAACTTTTGCGCATCTTTTGAGCTATAAAATTCGAAATTTGGGCAATTGCAACACAAGTTACATACAAAGTTTTACGAAATTAGACCGTGATAGGATTACTGAGACACATTTTACCGAGACGCACAGTGATTTCACCCATGAGTAGGGAAAAATGTTTTACATATAAATTAGTTTAAAATAAACTTTCTCAGACATTAATTTTAGACAGCTAATAATATTGTTAAATTTGATTATAGAAAATAGTT
>JARUHE010312151.1:0-11954 GCA_031471125.1 Archaeomysis grebnitzkii | reverse complement strand
GTAAGAGTGAAAGAATAGTGGCACATTTAGGGAAATCCATACTCGGGCAAGGCAGACATTTAGATGACGCCCAAAAAATCGTATTGGGCACTTAGCCGGCGCAACGCAACATCGTGCGCAAGGGGTTAAAAGAATATATTGTTAGCAGATCATTATTCTTCACATATGTGCAAAACTCTACATAGTAATGACCATAAATAGTAGACATTGGCATAATGAGCCAATTTAAAATAGAGGAACTAAATTCTCTTGTCACTAATTATCCTAGAATTTAAAGGGCAATTAGGAAGTGGGCTTTTCGAGCAAGGAATCTTGTTTTCATGAAAGATGACATAGTTTACATTCAGTAAAAAAAACTTTCAAGCTGTAAGAGCTATGAGGAAGAAACTTATTTGGGGTCATAAACAGTTGGTTACTTCCATAAACTGAGCATAAATAACTTTACAATAGTCAGAGACAACACCATATCAGAAAGCACAAGGTCTCTTGCCAAAGTCATTTGTAGAAGGATATGGTTAAGTATGAAAAATAGACTACAATAATTTTCAAAAACTTTAATAAAAACATATCATATTCATTATAAAAATGATATCATAATTGATACCAATTGATGTATCAAAATTGAATTGAAAAGGATTTAAACAAAGCTAAAAAGAATGTTCTTCATTCATAATCTTCTTTTTCTTTTACTCTCGTCTTCATCTCCTGAAAAAAAATTAAACTTGAAAAATAAAACTTTGAATTTTCATATTTTAAATTCTTTAAAAACTAGTTGATCTAGTAAACAACCCTTTTTATGTAAATACAAATTTAAGAAAAACTAGCTATAATAAGCAATACAACAGAGAGACACCAGAATTGAAATACAAATGGAAACAAATCTTAAAAGATGCTTTGAGTTTGGAGGGTTGAAGAAAATAGGCTCATTGTCAATTGGAGGCATGAAGATTACACTTCATAAAAACATTGAAAAAAATACATTGTGATGGGAGTAGCCAAAGATATGGATTGGGATATGAAGGAATGAAGGGGAATCATCCGCACATCTAACCCAGCTGAAGCTGGAATAGATGGATGAAAAACGATGATGATGATGACCATGAATTAATCTAGGTTATGTTAAAGATCTTTATCTAATGTTAGGAGCAATTTTCTTGTGCTATTATGACTTGCTCGTACATACCCCAGAACTAAATTAATCTTGAAACACTCAACTATTCTCCACAAAACAAAAGGACTCAAGAAATAAACATTTTCTTATCCCACTTCCAATATCTTCCCATGCAAATAAACAAGATTATTTTTTATCTTACTAAAAGTAATACTTATGTAGAGCTTGCTACGCAATGCTCATCAAAAAGTAAATGTCCTGTAGAATGTGGTGCAGAGTGGTGAGTTTGTGTTGTTTAGTCATGGTGGTGTGTAAAGACAGAAAAGAAAGCCATAATAAGAAATATAAAAGATGAAAAATTGAAGTGAGAAAATCTGAAATGACAAGGTAGAATTAATACAACCCTATCAACATCTCTGTATGGCGACATAAAACTTGTTTTAAACTTTTGCAAATAAAAATCTCTTTTCAACTACAATTCAAGACAAAAAGTTTTCAACCTCATTTGGACCATTTGAAAATTGGTTAAGACTTTGTAGCATTTTCTGTAAAAATGTATAAGCTAAAATAAACTCACAAAACCCATAAAAAATATTTGGTTTTAGTAAATACTGTAAACAATTAAAAATAAAGAAATTTTACTTCACTAGCTAATACTCCTAATATTTTAATTTTTCACATGGTAAAAACTGGCACTCAAATAAAAAAGTATAAGCAGTGCAAAATATGATCAATGTTTATATGTCAGATAAATGTTTTTCAAATTAACAAACAGATACTCAAAATGAAAATACATTAACATAACTTTTCATTGTTTCCTCTATTCTGATTCTCTGGAAAAACAAAATAAAAAAAACATAAATAACAATGTAAATTCCTACACATCAAAGTTCTTTCTTGGCTATAATAAAACAATGTTTAATGTTGAATGTTCCAACAATGCTTTAAAATAAAACAAAACCTCTCATTCAAAACTTTGACCAGAAATATGCACTAAGCCAATCAAATTCGCATCCAACCAACGCGACCTTTCAAAAACTTTCACTCACTTCAGCGTCAAGCACCACCCAGGCGTCCCATCAATCCAGGTGAAATGCCAGTGCCAGGCCGTGCCCCTGAAACATCGGGTGCAGGTTAGAAAAGGCGGGAATCGGGAAAGGTTAACAACAACAATCTTCGATTAATCAAACATGGGTGAAAATTCTCTTGTTACTAAGCAATTACAAAGAAAATGTTAAGTTCAAAATATTAATATTCAAATCAAATAAATGTTTCATAATACCAGTATTGATTTAAATCATAAATATCAACATTGTTATAATAGAAAACAAATGGATCGACAATAGCACAAGTGAGGTAACCCACATTCAAATAACATAGAGCTAACCTCACTTCAACTATTTTCAGTCCAAATAAGTCTGTTACAAGCTTTTCAATTGTATTGAAACAGAATCACCAACAAGAGGGACATTAAATTATCCCCCAAAAAATGTCTTCTATAAATGGATCAAGAATATCACAAGTGAGGTAAGCTTTATGTTATTTGAATGCGAGTCACTTCACTTGTACTATTGTCAATCCAAATATGATCAACATTCCGCCAATTAAATTTTCATTGTTTTGTTGTGATTTGCCTTATTTTATCTGCACTGACCAATTAGAGGTTCTTTCCATCTTCTTCTGCTGATTTGTTTTCTACCAAACAATGGTAAAAACATTTTAAAGCATAAAATTTTTATGTTTTTACAAAAATTCAAGATCAAGTATACATGTAAAACAACATTTCAAAGTGGAAAAAATGCATAGAAAATGAAAAACTAACAATTGTAACTATGGTACCACATCAATTATCGGGCAAACGTTACTTAGGATAAGTTTACCTATCATTCAAACGCATGTATATTAGAGTAAATTAGGTTTAAACACATGTTTCACTTATAATAGATACATTACTTCATTAAAAGTATACATTGAATCCCTTTAGTTGTGTAAACTAATAAAAAAAATGTTATATTTTGCACTGCTTTTAACTTTAGAGACATATCAATACATTAACAGAAATACTAGTTATACCTAATTTAATGTCGATCAACCATGTAATAGCAACACTGATTGAAAAACAATCTTTTCTATAACACACCAAATGTAAATTTTGACTATGGTTGAAAATTGATTTGACAAAATTATTCAAAGTATCAAAATGAAAAACATCAACCAAAAAATATAATTTTACAAAAAAAATGTGGAAATGAAGTTGTTTTTATTGTTATATAATATATATATGTACCAAGCTTGAAGTGAATTGACCTATAAACAAAAAACAATTTTTCTCACAAAAAAAGTTGTCTGTTCTGTTATAGACTATCTATGAACCGAGTTTAAAGTAATTGGATCCATAAATAATCTTTTAAAACTTGCTAAACAATGAAATAAAAGTTTCACTTGGCCATTTCTTTTCCACATTACAAAACAAACTACAACAAGATTATAATATAGAAGGAGAAACATAGGAGTGGCTACAAAATTGTGAGAATGTTAATGAATTGAATAACACCTTGCATTCAGCAACAACTCTACATCTAAATTAAAATTATACTAAAGAGTGTAGAGTATAGGATTAAGCAAATGTTAAGTAGATATTTATTTCTAAATCAAAACAAACTAACAACAAATCTAAAGGAAGTATCTTTCATTATAGAAAAAGTTAAGACTACACAATAATTTTTTTCAACAGCATAATCGTTCACTTATATGCTTATATACACAGATGCAGCTGTCAGATATCTTGAGATAGATCAAGGCAAGGTGCAAGACAGGAGGAAATATCTTCTCACTCACATGCTATTTGCATTTTACTATTCATTCTATTCTGCTTTCAAAAATTATTATACAACAACAAAAAATATAGAAAACATAAACATTTGAATTATTATTTCAACTAAGAATTAAGCTTTGGCTTTTTCTTGCTCAAGAAATTTAAGCATAATTTAAGTAATCAACTACTGTATATTTGCCCTATTGCAATAGTAATTCTATATTTTGGCAGCCAATGAAATACAACATGTCAATTAATCAACAATCTTAAAACTAGTTTTGCCAAAACGGCCAAGTGGTTTTAATGACGATTGACTGTTTAGTAGCTACATTAATTAGGAATTAATAACTAGAGGTATGACAGGTCACAATCCAAAGCTCTTCTGAATAAAAAACAACTAGTAACTTATGAATTATTATTAAGCTCAGTGAAGGTGAAGATCATTTGTACATAGTAGACAATGTATGACCTCACAATGAGCTTGGTAAAAAACTTTAACGAAGCAAAGCAAAATTTTCGAAGTTGAAAAAATCTGTTTTTTCATTAAAAATCAAAGATTTTTAGTTAAATTGAAAAATAATTACTGCATATTGGTCAGAATGCCGATAAAAACAAATGTTGTTAAACAAACTTTGTTGTAGAGCTTCAAATAAACTAACAATAAAGCTTGGTAAAAAGGTTTAACCAACGAAAATTTTGCAAGTCAAACAAAAATGTTTTTTCATTAAAATCATAGATTTTCAAATAAACTGAAAAATAATTAGTGCATAATGGTCAGAATGTCCATACAATCAATTGTTATTAAACAACCTTTGTTTTAAAGTTTCAAATAAAAGTATAAATAAATTGTGAAGAGTGTACATGTCATACGTAGCCTACGGCTCCTAGAGAACTACGAAAGGGCGATCACAATAGCTCATTTCAGTTATTTCATAACAGACTCGCTAATAAACAAAGCTTTCTGTAACACTTCAAATAAAACTTTGGCATTTGGTTCGAAAAGAAATGTGACAAAATTATCTAACTATCAAACTGAAAACCATAAGACCGCCTTTAAATCAAAAAACATGAACTTCACAAAAAATAATTATAAACATTATAAAAACTAGTTATTTCTATAAATTCAAGTTTTGGAAATCAAATTTCCTTGACAAATGTTGTTCCTAATGCATATAGTGTTTTATTTACATTAGATAACTATTTCTTTAATATAAAAACAAAAATAATTTAGTCTAATTTTGATAAAATACAAATCTTGGTAACTCACTTCACAAAAATTAGTTTTATAATTTCAAATTATCACAAAGCTACATCACACACAATCAATTGGAGAAATCTCTTTCAAACATTCTTCAATTGGATTTACATTATTCTTATAGACTAATAAAGAGGTGTATGAAATAATAACAAAGGCATGTGAAATTAACAACCAAAGATATTGAACCAGACATCATTGAAGTAACAGATAAAAGCACTATCAATTTATTATATAAAAAATAGGTTTCAGGTTCATATAAAAGATTGTTGGATAATATGTGAATAGAAATCAAAAGTGGTAAAATAAATTGAGGAGAATGTTAGTGAATGGGAAGAAAATAGGAATGTGAAATATTAATGTAAAGGCACTGCACGACTTTCTTCAAATAAGTTAGTAGGCCTCATTGCACCTGGCTATGAGTGATAACCAAAGTTAGTTATAAGCAAAATCAGCTTCTGAAGAGCAGACGATCATTTTCTATAGGATTATCACATCAATGAAATATACTTTTTCCTAAGCAATTAAGTCTTTTGACTTTAGACAAAAGAGCATTCAAAACTCACCCCCGAATGGTTTTATGGGACTGGCCAAGTTTGAGCCGAATCCAAACGTCGCTGCTGGGTTTGCAGATGGAGATCCAAAAGAGGAGTTGAAGTTGGTGGATGAGAAATTACTGATGGTGTTGTTGTTCTGATTTGTTGTGCTGCCCCAAAGGGGTGCACTTCCACTGGTGTTGAATATTCCTGTTTGGTTCATTGATCTACAAATTATAAAAATATTATAACTTACTGGAATACTAAATATGATTAAACAATAACAATTAGTTTGGATTTATAACACTATTGCCTGAATTATATAGGAGCAGCATTTCCGATGTCGAGAGAAATGAAGTATACAGTCTATAAGGTGATTTTATGATTATAAGATGTTGTCTCACTTTGTAACACACTTTTCGATTGGGAGATAGAACTTATTTTTCATATTTTGGTTTGATTTATGCATCGATGAATTGGAAATGACTTATATATAAATAGTCTCTAAGGTGATTTTTTTATTAAATGATATTTTCTTAAAAATATAAATACTTTTGTAAATTTTTTTTAAAGTTACTGAGCAAATTTTCATGCGACATTTCAGCCATTCGCTTAATTTTTAAAGTTCCTTAATGATTGCAAAAATTTGAATCAATCGGTTCGTGGATTGCTAGTTTTTGCCATAATACTAATGTTACCATATAATTTGAACAATTTTTTGGGGTTTCTTGTGAGTGACATATACTGTTAGAGGGTTAAGAATATTTCTACAGCACAGGAGTTCCAAACTATTTTTCAAAAGATTTCAACAAATAATAGACCAATAAAGGTAAATTTCTAGAAAAGAAGCTACTTGATTGAACGTCCCCCTTTTGAGAACTTTACATATAGACCATAATCATTTCTATTTTCTTATCTGTTATAAATGTTTAGGAGAATATAGAGTATTAAATAGGTATAGCACATGAGAATATCACTCTACTTTCAATTTCAAATCAAAGATAAAAGTTGGTGATATAGAAACTTATCCAAATCATGATACTGCAACCAAATATTATTCATCACAAACAATTTTGTGGATTTGTATGAAGGGGCAGAAGATAGAAATAAATGAACAGTGTCAGTGATATAGTTTTCATGGTATTAGTAGTACAAGCATGTAAACTTTTTGGAAGAGCACAATAGTTACTGCAACAAACAACAATAACCAACCAACCATAATAAATTAAAAAGAGAATGAACAAATACATATGGTAAATACATTAAAAATGCATTTTTGGCTAGAACTCCATAATTTTTTGAAATAGCATTGGTTAAAGGTTAAGAATAAACACTTTTTGTTAATTAAAGCTCTCTATAACTCTTCAAATACGGCAATCATAAATATTTATGAACTTCCAGACGATGATGAAAAGACAACACCTATATAGAATATTCGCCTATAGCAACCTAGTATGTATAATGCAGATAAAGACGACAACAACAATAGGATGGTAACATTTATGTCTTGGTATACAAACAATTTAAAATGTGCTCATATTCTGGGGTGTTGCAGCATTGTTAAAATTCGCCGGTACTGCCTCAAGTCCATTAATGATGATGGTGCTTCAACATAATATATTGGTAAAAAACATAAGAAATGTTAGTAACCTCACCCGGCATTCGGAAGCTGAGAGAACTGTCGTAGAGGAAGAGCTTCTTTCACTCTCTGCACTTCTCGTTGATGTGCTTGGAAGTTCAGCAGCCCACTTCCTCCTTCTTTAAAATAAAGAAATTACAATAATATTAATGTAATATGAATTCATAGCACTCTTTAACAATATAACAGGCCTTCAAGCATGCTCCATCAAAGGTTAATTGATAAATATTGACTTCAATTACAAATTTTTATAGCTATTATTATTTGCTTAATATAATATATATATATATTAAGTTGTGCGGTTTATGTAAATTAAAAGTTCAGAAAGTTTACTTAATAAATCTTATAAGAGAGAGAGAGAGGTCATAATAGAATGAATAAAGAAATAAGTGGGTAAAATTTGAAAATGAATTAATAAAAACTGTGACCAAGTAGTAGTTTTAAAGATACATGACAGGTCGCATGAGAATTTCATCTGACAGACGATTACACCATTAGCGGCAAAAAGCTTTCATGATTTTTTTCATAAACTATTACAGTTAAAGAAAAATCATTTTGAGATGATTTTGTTTTGTCTGTTTTAGATTGAAGATATAAATAGCCAAAAAAGTCTTACTTTAACTTGAGGTAGTGAGTGAGCAGAGTGCAGCTGTGGTGGTTGATCCTACTGTTTTCTAATCTTTCTCGGTCGCTCCATTGCCTAACACAACACACATCCGCTCACACAGCAAACATTTGCCCAAAATTAAATACAACACAAATCACAAACATACTTCATACTTTGTAAATGCAACACATGGATACACCTCTTCTCCACAAGACAAAATAAACCACAACTCACCGATTGCCAAAATACACCTCCAATATCCCTAACAAATACTAGTAATCCACGAACCGAACCATTCAAATGTCTCGCAATCATTCATTCAGTAACTTAAAAACAATCAAAAATGGTGTTACAAAGTGAGAAAACATCCTTTAATTAAAAAATCACCGTAGGGACTATTTATGTATACTTCATTTCCAATCCATTGATGCATAAATAAATTTAAAAAAATCAACAACAAAAAATTCTATCTTCAAAAATGTTAATAAAAAATGATGTTACAAAGTGAGAAAACATCATTTAATCAAAAAATTACCTTAGAGACCAGTAATGTAGACTTCATTTCCAATCCATTTATGCATAAATCAAACCGAAATAAGAAAAAAAATTCTTCAAGTTAATTTGATGAAAAATAAAGATAAAAAGTAATAAAATCAAATAAAAAGACCTAGTAATATATTAAAACCAACAATCAAGCCTATACGAAATTTTTTTAATAGTATAGATCAGTGCTTCTCAAACTATCTGATGTGGCGTACCGGCAGATATTTTTTCAATGTGACATGGACCGGCTAGTCAATCCAGCCAAATATTTTAATGGGATGCATACAGTTACTGTTTCCAATTAAATAACTACCATGCTGTATTCTGATTAGAAAAATAAAACAAAAAAACCTGAGTCAGATATCCCACCAGTCTCTCGTGGCATGGAATTTTACAACTGTTTATTTCTTTTCTGGGATCTCTTCGCGTACCGGCAGACCATGGCTTGCGTACCGGAACCGGTACGCGTACCACACTTTGAGTAGCACTGGTATAGATTATATATAGGCATTCAAGTCTAACGCCTCAGACGAGGTCGACGACATCGGAACTGCAAAACCTATGTAGAGCTTTGCTATGCACACTTGACAAAAACCAGCTATCAATACACATCTTACCCCCTCCCTCCCCACTCTACATACACAACACAATTACAAATTATGAGCAAAAATTCTAAAATCCTACAAATCAATTAACAACAAAGCAATATCTCCAAATAAATATAGAACTACCAGAACATTAAAACTTATCAAACTGAATTCTTGCTTTTCAAGACACGGACAGTTTTCATAGTTATACAAAACACAAATATACAATCCCTCTTAGATTCATAACTGAAAACAAATTTGAAAAAACAGCCCTATCTTGAAACCAAACAAAACACTCGACACTCTATGTTCATATAATCCTATATCTCTCATATAAAACTTGGGAAAAATTATGGAAAGACAAAATTGAATCTCACATCTAAATAGCAGAATCCCAACACAATTTTTCTTCTAAAAACTATAATAATACATTCATTTAACAAATAATTGATAATTTATATTTTTGTACAAGACTCACATTACTTTATAACTTAAAACGAAATACATGAAACAGTTGAGCAGAAAACTCACCTCCAAGCAAAGGCAATGGCCTCAATGCAGAAGAAAGGATTGTGGAACGATCCATCGTTGATTGTGGAGTTCTGCTTCCCTGTGGATTGAACAAAGCCTCAGGCCTTGCCTTGGCTGAAATGTTCAGATTTTGAGACTTCTCAATAAAATTGTTGTGAATTGTATAAACTTTTGCAGCGAGAGCTTTCAGCATCTCATGTTCTCTTCTCAGAATGTCTTGAACATCTTCGGCGGTGATTGAAGAGCTTCCGTTAATGGCACGATTGCAATTTTCCACTTCCTCTATCTTGCTTCTGCAGTACCGCATTCTGTCTTCGAAGGATCGTACCAATTGTAGAAAATATTGTTCAGGAGCTTTGTTATTTCCTTGTAAGCTCATAGGAGTTTCATGAGTTCTTTGAGCCATTTTTATGTTTTCCACATCCTAGAAATACAATTAATTATAAACTTCGTTTTATTGATACTGCATTAGAAAGGACAGCGACTTTTAAATTTATAGTAACCTATAGTTCTGGCAGTATACAAGTTTTTCAAGTAACAAAATTCAAAGTATTTTCCAGTATTGTTTTGGTAGCTCTTATGCTGTATAAGCATGGGTGTTCAGTATTACAATGCCTAAAAACCTCTAGTGCAAAAAGAAGTTGTTCAGCATTGCCAGGTTAGGTAATTAGTAGCTTATAAGGAACAAAAGATTAAGATTATCATTCCTAGGGATAGAACACTTAGCAGCCACAGCAAAGCTACTTAATTTACTATTTCACATCCATAAGATTTTGTTCTATCCAGTTTAATTGGAAAGCTATGATGACCATCAATGAAACACGTTGAACAAATGAATTAAATAAACTTGAAACAATTGTGCCCGAAAAGTAAAACTTGTATTCACTATTTTTTATTCAATTCTAGAAAATAATTGGTATAAAATAGATCTCAATAATATTTATTAAAGCTAATTTATAATTATCTGTAGTGTAAAATTCAATTAATTGATTCAAATACTTTTTGTTATCATGTTATTTATAATTTTAGAACAAAAAACACATTTCTTAGATAATTATGCTTACTTCTTTAACTCTCGTTTTCAACTTATTGGTACTTGCTTGTAGTTGTAAATATTTATTCGATAATTGCAAGACATGTTGTTTTAGTTTTTTTGTGTCGTCACTTAATTTATGAAAAGGTGCAGCAGATAGTCTCTCATTTGCCTCACAAGCCGATTTCTCCGTGCTAATATATTTTCTGAAACAATTTTCACGGATTAGTTTAATCTTCGACACAGAAGGTGGAGGATCAAGCTTCTACCAGGTCTGTCCAGAGCACCTCTGGGGCCAGGTCCTTCCAGGCATGCAAGCACGCGAACAGGTGTATGGCGTTGGCACAGCAGGCAGTTTGATATTCAGTGTATGTCAGGAGATATTCATGATGTGGAGAATTTATTGTTAGCGAGCTCTGCCAGAGTCTTGTGTATGTTGTGTGGAAGTGTTTATTCCCTGTTATTTAGGTTTGCTTCTGGTCTATTGAAGTTTTTGTTGTGTTGTCTGATATTTGTGTGGTTCATAACTGTGTGTGTTTCTTGTGTCGTTTGTTGTCTCCTGAGTTGTAGTGTCGCCATTGACAGTGTAGTTATTATTTTCAAAATGGATTTGTTTTATGTGTTTGTTTGCTGTTGGAGTGGGTGGTTAGGATGTTGTGCAGTTTATCTTAATTGGGAGGCATATAATAGTAAGTGAGTTTTGATAGGGAGGATTTTAAACATTTGCTCGAAGATCATTTTTTTGGCTATAACTTTATAGATATTAATTTTGAAAAAAATATACCAATTAAATGAACAAACTTTGTATAAAATTGCTTACTCGAACTGATCAATGGTGAGAGCTATATCCTGAGGCAAGGGCATCTCTTTTGAAGATTTTCCATCAGAATTTTGGCCTGATATACTTGATCCTATAACAAAACAAAAATTAGCCCAGATTGTATTACATGATATTTTCACATTAAGATGTTTTCATGCAAGTAGCTTACAATATAATACTTTTTGTTTAGTGTTGGGATAACAACAAAATGATGAGAACACTCATAGGCAAATTTAAGCTGCAGTGAATTTCAATAAATGATGATTTATAGCAATAATTTTAACTTCATTTAAAACATACAAGTACGAAGAAATTTGGAAACGAATTAAGGCTGTGGCCGAGTAAAAGTTATGAATTCAACAAAATTACTATATAAATACAGTCATAGATAACAATATATCTGGATTTAACACTCGAAATGGGCATTTGGCCGTAAGGGGCCACATTTGACAAAAATTTATTTTTGATTTCTTTTGA
>JARUHE010312140.1:0-11955 GCA_031471125.1 Archaeomysis grebnitzkii | reverse complement strand
AACAGACTTGAAGCAAGGGTGAATGGCTTTTATGTTGGGTTTTGGTTACTCTTGGTGGTAAACAAAATTTGGTTACTAAAAACTGTGTTCAGATAATTTTTTAACTAGAAAAGTAATTTTTTCCTGAATATAGTACTTTGTAGGGATGACAGAAAAAGTATTTTCGACCGGTCGCCAAAATGAGTTTCTAATTACACGCTGACAGCACAGCAACGTTATTACAGAGTTTATGCATTATACAAAGTTCAATTGAAATTAAGTCAAGAAATTACCAAAAATAATTGTTTATTTCCTGATTCAATAAAGAGCAGTAGGGTGTCAAACTGTCAATTTTCTAAATTTTGGCTTTGGGAATGTGGGACACTTTTGCCATTTTTTCAGTTTTTATTGCAGAAATGGGCCATTCCGGGACAATTTTTGGGAAAAAGTGCAAAAATTAAAATCTCAAACAAACAAAAACACTTATTTTTGACACCCTGCAGAGAAGGGTGCCAAAATATAGGCAAAACTTTACTTTAGATCCCTAAAAAAGTACTGAACATGAAAAACATTAACATTTCACTTATTTTGTAAAATAGTACCTTACCTCAGGGCAGGGTGTCAATTTTTTTATTTTTGGGTTGTGAGAGTACATTCCATCTCCAGGTATAAAATTTGGCCAAAAGAGTACGCTTGTATTTCTATGTACTCTTCTTATAAATAAAATACTAAAGTTAATCATTATTATTTGAAACTACATTGGATAATAAAGAGTTGTCACTTCTACACTCTGGTATGTTTAGATTTATAAATTTATTTACCAATTTCAGATTGACCTTAAAAGAGTACAAACAAACACAACATGTTGGGTTTCTATGTACTCTTCTTATAAATAAAATACTAAAGTTTGTCTTTATTATTTGAAATTACAGTGGATAATAAAAAGTGTCAATTCTATTCATTAAATTCAAATTCCTACTGATTTGTTTAAATTGTGGAGTGGAGCATATGATTTTTTATTAAATGAATTCAAATATTTTTTGGTATTTCTTTAAAACAGGTCTGAAGAGTACATTTCTAAGAAATTTGGGTTGTGGGAGTACATACACAAAAAGGGCACTTTTTGACACCCTGCCTGGGCTAAATTTCACATCTTTTATAACAAGGGCTTATTAAAACGATTAACTTTCTTTTGAAAGTTCTAGAAAAGTGCATAAAATCACCTAACCCAACTCTCTCATATGTGCTGAGTTCAAATATATAAATAAGAGGATCTATAAAAAAATTCCCTCAAAAATTGTAAAAATTAGTTCAAATTCTAGTAGCTGTCGTAAAGTCTCACCCAGGTGCAGGTTATATTTACTATAATATTGAATTGTTTCATAAACCCCGGATGGGCAACCCATACTTCAATGAATTGAAGATTTTTGCAAAGCCATTTGCCAAACAAATTCCTATTAACTGTGTCCGTCCAAACTATAAATTTGAAGGATGATTTAAACTTAATCATTATCTTGTAGGATAACACAGTGCTAGAAAATATTATTTTTGTTTACATTGAAGATTGAAGAAAGAAACTTGTTGGAGACAATTTCCGTGTTTTGGAGGAAACGAACAAATCTTAGGCACAAAAATTGGTTAAAAACCCAATTTTGGGAATTTGGGGTATTTTTTTTGCTGAACAATAGAAATTAATTTGGTAAAAATTCGTCTGCACAAAATTCAGTGTCAAATGGGGACAATTTTTTATTCTGAAAAATTATAGTCTATTGGGTATTCTCTAATTTAAAGTTATGGTCAATCTATATAAGCACTACAAAATTTTTCAATATAATTTTTTCAAAAATAATTTCTATTAAAACTGTAATATAATGAAATTTGTTCATTTAAAAAAGAATCCTTGAAGTAAATGCAATGTTAAATTAGTAATAACATGTTATATATCGCAAATTGAAAACTTACATCCGACATTAATTTTTTTAAGATCCTCTTATTTTTATATTTACAATCTTTATATACAAGAGAGTTGGGTTGGGTAAGGTTATGTGAGTTTCTTTAGCTTTTCTATGTTCGAAACAAAAAAAATTTTCATAAGCAGTTACAATTGCATTCCATTACACACTGTCAAGTTTTGAATTCCAAAATACACTGTTGTTGTACATTTAGGTACACCTTTGTAGCCGTTGTATAGTTTCATCAAAGTTTTCTAGTTATCTATTTATCATTTTTTAACAAAGAATAAAAGTATAAACTATAATATTCATATTAGTAAGACAAACAATCACTCAAAAATAGGCAGAGTCAATATTCATTCTGAATAAATTATTTGAAAGAAGGAAATGACTGCATCCCAATACACACAACATAACCCGTCTCTCATGTACATTAAAATCACAAATACATAAAAAGTTACAACCGAGAAAATAATTCAAAAAAATAATCTGCTCCATTAATGAGAGACCAAATTTTAAAATTATAATCATTCATGCAAACCAACCTCATCTTGTCATCCATTAATTTTAATGTATTTCAAAAATTATTTTTAACCGCTTCAAGGCAATGCTTTAGAGTTTAGAGCTATGTTTGCCATATGCTCCATAGAAATTACTATTAATGATAATGATAAAAACCATTAGAGACATTTTCTCACAATTGAGTTCTGTGAGGTTGCAATAAAAATTTTGATAAACCACGGTTGTCAATCTGGTTAATGAATAATTAATGTAATTGCAATTTGGAAAATCAATCTTGACATGATTCTGAAGTCATTATTTGCCACAGTTGTCAATATGGTTAATGAATAATTAATGTAATTGCAATTTGGAAAATCAATCTTGACATGATTCTGAAGTCATTATATGTTATCAAATGACAATGTATGGAGAGGTACAAGTAACAAAATAAAATAAATTATCTATAAATTTAACATGAGTTCAACATTTAAGCTAAATAAAATGTTCATAACATACCCACCTATCACTTTTGATAGACCTTCATATCTAATTCTTATTTCAAAAGGAGATATATATTTATAGAGCTCACTTATAATCTGTCTTACTTTGGCAACATGTGCCAAATAGTATAGTAACTCCAGTGGATTTGGGCTGTTTTGCCTTTTAGATCTCCATTATTGTTTTAGTGAAAGTCTTTAATTATAATAATATTAAGAGTAATAATAATATTAAGACTAATAAAAATAATAATACTAACAATAATAATAATACCAATAATAACAAATGTAATTTTCTTACAGGTGGAGTTAATGAATGAAAAATAGAAATGTAGGCCTATTCCACAGCACTTACAATAATACAATTTTTATAGCCTGTGAAATCTTCTGAAAATTTCTCAGAATGTCATCTTCTGTAGTTGAGGAATTTAAAAATGATTGTAAGTATTAAATAAATATTTTTAATTTATATATTCATATATTATAATTTCAGTTGTTTAGTTATATCATAGATTAATGATGTATAGATGTTCAACTCTAGAAATTTTGATGAAGAAATTTAGCACTCGAGTTGCCAGAAACTTCCAGCAAAAAATATGTCGGATACTTTAATATAATGCATTTATCTATGCGATTTAAATGTAATTTTATTTCTTCTTGTGGAGAATTTTTCCTTTATTAAATCATACAATACTTGTATTTTAAATGCTATTTTCTGTATAAAACTTATATATAATCACATATAAACGTTTGATTTACAATATTAAATATACTTCATTACAAAATATTGTCTTGTTATTGATTTACAGACAGGAAATATCTTGAAAGGCTCTTTATTTTGGTCCAAACTTATAACATTGAGTGGTGCATCTATATCTCTTTAATCTATGGTTATATTTTCATATATTATACACTTTATGGAAAATAATCTAGCAGCCAATCATTTTTGCCATTTACCAAATATAATCCACAAGGAATTACAGAATATAAATTATCAAATAATAAAAGAGAGAAACATTTTATATAAAGTTTGAAAATTTGGACAAAATGATCAGTTTGTGTCTTTTAAAGATAAATATTCAGTCAGAAACTAATCATGAGAGACGATGGCCGAAGAGATGTAATGACTGCCGGAAGATTAATGCTGCATCATTGATTCAAGTCTGGTCTAAGGCAAATTCTCTTGGGAGTTTAAATTTGGCTATATGTCCTTAAATCTCGTATGCTAGGCCTACCACAGTTTTGAGGATATGGCATATATTGGCTGCATATCCTTAGGGTACACATCACTTGATGTGGGAAGTGAATTATATATATATATAGTGATTAGACTCGCTATAAAAAAAGCCATAACTATTACAATAATTTTTTTAATTTCAGCTGTTTATGCTCCATTCTTGGATAAAGATTTTGATGTCCAATCACACACGAGTCAGTTGGTGCAGGGCGTCATTATTGCTGAACATCTCAACAAATTGAACATCGGTAATTTAATTTATTTCATTTGTTTTTGATGTTAAATTTTTGTCCTTGTAGAGAGGAACATCTTTTTTCCTACCATGTAGTGAGAGACGAAATCCACTTCCTTACCATGTGGTAAGAATAGTTTACTCTTTTACTAAATATAAAAGAAACTTTTCTTTCCATGTTAAAAGAATACTATAAAATTTCTAAATTTGTTAATAAACATTTGTCATAAACTTTCCCTGAAATGTGACTAGTATCTACTCATCCTTTAGGCACCCATTCAAATAATAACCATATCTGGTTTTGCTTGGCTTCGTTTTTTTTGATAATGTAAAATAAAGCAATTCTATAATATTAATAATAATAATGTTTGAAATTTTAAGGAATAAATAGATTGGAGAGCGAAATCGAGGAACAAGTCGGAACGCATTATGAAGATCTTTTGTCGCAGGCAACTGGCGTGGAAACGCTGGAAGATGTTTTGTCGACCATGCACGCTCGGATTCAAGTGAGTGCTGCGTGTCAATTATTTTCCATACAATAAGATACGAAATTAATTAATAATATTTAGGAAAAAATGAAGCACTAAAATTTGTGTTCGTAATAACAGTACTGGTTCTTCTCAATAACTTCATTGCCATATAATACACACAATAAAAATTTTCAAAAATTATATGAAAAATATAGTAAATAGGTATCCCTCAAAACCCGAAGTATTCCGGCTATTTTAGATATTTTTTTTTCAAACACCTTAAATATTGAAATGTTTTTTAAAAAAGTATTTCAAGTCCAACTAATTAAATATTTCTAATTTAAAAATTTTCTTTGTTTTGCAGACACTACTTGCCGGAGTCGAGCGGGTGAGATCGAAAGTTGTCGAGCCTTACAACCAGATGTCCTCAAAAACATTGATCCTGGCACGGCTGCAATCCACGTGCGAGCTCCTCCGAAGAGTTATCCGTTGCCTGATGTTGTCTCAGAAGTTGCAGGTTCAGCTTGCCAATGGACCAAAAGACATCACCAAGGCTGCGAGTTCGCTTAACGAACTGGGTGAGTTGAGGATAATTTTTTATGAATTTTGGTTGTATGAGGATTTTTTTAAAAACTAATGATTTGGAAAAATTGTTTAACCAGAAATCATAATCTGTAGGAATTTTTCCCTACAAATCACCATTTGTAGGGAATTTTCCATACAAATCACTATTTGTGGGGGATTTTGCCATACAAATTATCGGACTTTTCTCAAGAATATAAATTTAACAGATAGTATTCATCAAAAAATAATCTGCAAACATGTTGACTAACACTTAAAACTTTTTTTTACATTTGTTAGGTATATCATTAAATAATTAAGCATATAGGCCTACTTATTTTTTCAAGTGTTGTATTGATTATTTTCCCTCTTTCATTGACATTTTTCAAATTTTTTATTTATTTTTTGAAAATTAAATCCAATTTTTTTGCAGACCATTTAGGAAAGGACATCGACCTGAGTGGAATCGAAATCCTCGAGAAAGACCAGAAGTTCATGAGACAAGCGAGGTCGGATGTGGAGAAGCAGGCCGTTGGTATGATGGAACGGGGGATGGACGGACAAAATCAGACCCAGGTGATTTTAATTGTTATTCTCATTATTATAACAATTATAAATGTTATTACTATTGTTATTATTGTTATTGTTATAACAATTATTAATATTATTACTATTGTTATTATCATCATTGTTATTATTATAACAATTATTAATATTATTACTATTGTTATTGTTGTTATCATTATTATTTTTTTGTTAGGAAAACATTTAGTTTCATAAGGATATTATTTCTATAAGAAAAACATTTATTATAATAAGTATTATTACTATCACTATCTTTATGAGGAAAACTATTGTTATTATAATCAGTATTATTTTTATAAAGTAAAACTTTTCATTAAAAATTAAAGTAACAATTTATATTTATTGTTATTATTATGGTTATTGTGAATTTGCTAAGGGAACTTCTACATATGTTTATTTTATAGAATTTTCCCTTTATATCGAAACAAAAGTATTTTTTTTTGTAGTTTTCTTTTCGGTCTTAGAGAAATGAGGGTTTAATAATACATAAGCAAGTCTTATGGGTTTAATGAGAACTTGTAATTAAAAAGTAGATATAACATTTTTTTACAGATTTCTTTAGAAACTAATCATTCTAAAACCTATGTTTTGTAATTTTGGTGTGTTTTGTGACTAAGTCTTAGAAATTTGAAAATAATTTTAAGATTTCAGTGTCATTCTGTAGTAATTAAATTGTAATATTGTCTTCTTGTCTGTTGATCAAAGGTTGGAACGGCACTCCAGGTGTTTTATAACCTCGGCATTCTTGGCACAAGTGTCGAAAAGGTTCTTGACACGATGATCTCCAGACTAAACAACAGCGTGACAAAAGCACTCGACGTTAGTCTACTTTCACAGACAAGTCAAACCAACACGAAAAAAGGTAAATTTGTTTTTAATTTTCTTGATTCTATTTGTAATGTTAATCTTTATTTTTAGGATAATAAATTTTTATTTGTCCATACAATTACAAAATAATATGAACAGTATAATTATAACCTTAGAACCATGGTGCCAAAAACAAAAGTTTTTGGCCTTCAAGATTTTTTCCTTCTGTAATAAAAACGATCAAAACCAATCAAAAAGAACGTCCTCTTTAAAATGGAAAAATGTTTTTTGGCACCCTGCTTAGAACTAACAAATTATGCCCAACCCAGTGAGTTTTGAATTCTCTTGTATGAATGCTCACTATTGATTACCTTTTGGTAGGGTGCCATTTATCAAAGAGGATTGAGGTTTTGAATTTGATTATTGGGTTGTGTATACAACACTAGAGATATTATAATCGTGTTCTTGACCTCAGATTTTCTTGATTTAATCAACATTTTGTGATTCAGTCAAAATTGGATAACATTGGTCCAATGTGATTGAATCACAATAAAATTGATTGAATAAAAAAAAAGTGCAGTCGAGATCACGATTTAATGATGCCTGTTCTGTTTATATAAATAAAAAAAACTAAATCCTAGCAAATATAAATAATAAATATTGAAAGACCTAAACAAGGGAAAATGATGATAAGATGGATATGAAAGAAAGAAAAAAATAACCTAACTATTGCCCAAAGTCTGGATGGTAGCAGCAAAGGCCCTTAGAGTCAATTTGAAATACAAAATGAACCATAATATAAACCTTCAAAGGCCCATAAAGGATGCTTAAAATGGGTGTTTTTGTAAGGCTCTTCTGCATATAAAATGTAACGGAGAAGTTTATCGTTGCGTTTCCACTAATCATAGATTCATAACATCAACCGGGTATTGGCACATTTATTTACATAATAAATCAATCATAACATCAACCGGGTATTGGCCCATTTATTTATATAATCAATCAATCATAACATCAACCATAGCAAAAAGAGACTCATTCTGAATAATTTTAATGTTCTAGGCAAGGAATTACTTTGTAGTGTTTCCAATGCATCCCACATGGTGAGATTTACAAGCGGTTTCTAGTTTTCCTTCACAACAACTTTACTAATTGAGATAGTCAAGACATTACTAATTTATAGCACAGAAAAAAAACATTATTATTATTATATAAATATTTTATAGAAACAAATAATTCAATTCTTCTTAAAGTAATAAAAGTTCAATTATATCCTATAAATGCATTAATAAATAAATTGATTTCACGATTATTAAATCAAAATATTTAAAAAAATGAATTAATAATTAAATTTATTTCATTATTAATAAATCAAAATATTTAACAAAAATTAATTATTAAATAAATTGATTTCACAATAACTAAATCAAAATATTTAAAAAAAATTAATTAATAATTAAATTGGTTTCACGATTATTAAATCAAAATATTAAAAAAAATAATTAATAATTAAATTTATTTCATTATTAATAAATCAAAATATTTAACAAAAATTAATTATTAAATAAATTTATTTCACGATTACTAAATCAAAATATTTAAAAAAATTAATTAATAATTAAATTGGCTTCACGATTATTAAATAAAAATATTTAAAAAATTAATTAATAATTAAATTGATCTCATTATTAATAAATAAAAATATTTAAAAAAATTGTTTCAAGATTATTAAATCAAAATTATTTAAAAAAAGTAAATACAAATTTATTCCATCAAAGGAGGTCCGGGGAAAGCGGTGATGCCAAGTCCCGGTCAGTCGGCACAATTTCGGGCGTCGCTGTGGTCGAGTCTAGAAAAGTTGATGGACGACATTTACCAATCGTGTGTGAAGACGTCGCATCTCCACAAGGTTCGTCTTTTCCTACTTTTTCTTATCCCAATGGGTATGGATGTGGGTGTGGTGCACATTCACCACTGCATCCAACTGCATCTGATTTTCCAAGGCCACTCATCCAAGTATTAATCAGACCCAATGTGCATTTCCTTCTTGCTTGCTAGTGAAGCTAAGAATTTTCCAATATGGTTTTGCATCGACTCGTGATCTATCCCTGGAACCTGTAACCTCAATTCTGCTGATTTTTGGGATGGACATTGAAAATAGTATTTGACAATATTGCTATTCAACTTTTACTTTTATAATAAATATTTCATCAAGTTAAATATATGAGAGATTTTTTCTATATTTTTTGATTTTTTTGTGCTTTTTTTCATTTATTTCCATATTTAGTTATTTATTCATAGTTTGTTTATTCATAATTTGTTTATTTATTCATAGTTTGTTTATTTATTCATAGTTTGTTTATTTATTCATAATTTGTTTATTTATTCATAATTTGTTTATTTATTCATAATTTGTTTATTTATTCATAATTTGTTCATTTATTCATAATTTGTTTATTTATTCATAATTTGTTTATTTATTCATAATTTTTTTATTTATTCATAGTTTGTTTATTTATTCATAGTGTGTTTATTTATTCATAGTTTGTTTATTTATTCATAGTTTGTTTATTTATTCATAATTTGTTCATTTATTCATAATTTGTTTATTTATTTGTTTCTGAAGTTGTTGATAAATGTAACAAATGACTTGCAGGTCCTATCAAAAAAGAGAGATCCCGTGACGCACGTCTGTTTCTCGGACGAAGTTCTCAACCACAGCAAAATTGATTTGTTTACCAAAGTCTGGAGAAACATCACTCGTATCCTCACCGAGGAATTCGCTAAAGCTGCGCAGAGTAAACATTTTTATTTTTTTTGTTATTTCAATTAACATTTATCACAAAGATATCTGCAGCATATAGTGTTCCAAGGCTACCTTGACCAAATGGATCGATAATAGCACAAGTGAGGTAACTCACATTCAAATAACTTGGAGCTTACCTCACTTGTGCTATTGTGGATCCAAATGTGGCTATGCTATCCTAAGAATTCAGAAGTAGTGTTCTGTTCTGAATCTCGTGGGATGATAAACAAACACACTGCTCAATGAATGGTGATTCACACCAGTGTATAAACTTTCTAATAACAATATTAACAAGGTTATAAATAATGACAATTACAATAATTGTTGTTATTAAAGTTATAATAAAAATAATAATAATAATAGTAATATTGTAATTAAAGTTTTAATAAAAATAATAATAATAACAATAATTATTGTAATTAAAGTTACAATAAAAATAATAATTACAATAATTATTGTAGTTATGGTCATAACAAAAATAATAATATTAATTATCACAATTAAAATGCTTTCCAGACTCCACATTCATCCGACAAGCACTCGAGGTCGATTACCCAAAACTCGTTCGACTTTACGGCGACCTTTGGCGCAGGCTGGAAGGCATCAGCAACGAGATGCGCGGAAACTCATCCGACATCACCGCTACGGTCGTCAGTGATCCGGAATATTTTAAGGAGAAGAATCCAGACTCTGATGATGAGTTTGAGTAAGTTTGTTATTTGATTGTTAACGCTTTGACCGTTTGTTGTAACACCGGTGAGCATTTCATTATGATGTCATTTGACATTAAGTTAAATAGTACTTTTGATGTAAATAGCACAAGTGAGGCAACGCAAATTCAAATAACAGATCTCGCCTCACTTGTGCTATTTTCGATCTTATATTACTTACAGTAATATAGATACTGGAGATAAAGGTCATACTTGAAGGGGGGAGAGTTGCTACAATGCCATCAAAGTCATAACAACCGATACAATCTCAAGAACATTGCCTTGACTTTCCTACAGAGCTCCTTGAGAAAATATATATTTAATTACAAGTTATTACCGAGTATTAACAAACAACATAGATAATATAAGTATTTATTATTTATGTAAAATCTCTTTTTTTTGCAGTCCAGAAAAAGCATTGAGAGACACGCTACTTCCACTGGAGAAGGCCTATCTCTCACGATCACTTTCTCGATTGTTTGATCCGGTGAATTTGATGTTCTCTGCCAGTGATACTCCGCCCGCGAAGGAGGAAGTTGACACCCTCATCCGAACAATTATCAGGTTTATAATTTTTTTTCCTGATTATGTCTAATCATTTGCTCACTTATATTTATACATTTTTTTTATATATATTTATACATTTTTTTTATATATATTTATACGTATATTTATACATTTTTTTATATATATTTATACATTTTTTTTTATATATATTTATACATATATTTATACATTTTTTTCCTGTTTGTGTCTAATTATTTGCTCACTTATGTTCCTCTTATGAAATATACTTTATTGCTAATCCAGTTAAATTCTATAAATGTGTATATTTATATGCATTAACAATAGCACAAGTGAGGTAAGCTCTATGTTATATGAATGTGGGTTACATCACTTGTACTATTGTCGATCCGTATAATACCACAAGTGAGGTAAGCTCCATGTTTTTTGAATGTGGACTACCACACTTGTACTATTGTCGATCTATATATAGGTTAAACCAATGTCTTGCGGGTCAGAAAAACAAGTTTATTTAAATTTTAATTTACACTTCATAAAAGTTAATTTGAGAAATAAATGATAACCGTAGGTTAATAAACAAAAAACTTGAATATTTGGATATAACTAATGTTTTTTTTTCTATAGTGTTAGTTTTTCGTTTCCTATGATGACTGTGTAATGTTTTTCCTATTATCATATATTTCAAGTAGGTCTAATTAAATGTTATTCATATCAGATAGGCCTAATTACATTTTTAACTATGTAAACAATAGGTACTTGATGGCCTTAATAGCTCAAGTGTCATATAAATGTACAGTCATCTCTTGATTATCAAAGGTTTGCTCTAAGCAGGAACCATTTCTTTGATTATTATATGTAACATAAGCCTTAAAAACCTTCCCCGTCCTCTTATAAACCTTTTCTACTTTGACAAACACACAAAACCATGAAAAGCTTATCGTACCATTATGAGGGATGATCTCAACCCATTAATGACCAATGATCTCATATGAGATCACTTTATAGTTATTTTCAATACAAACTCCAATGTAATTTAGCCATTAAAGTAAATACAACTGAAGCTTTAAATGGTTAATAAAAATAACTGAGGAAT
>JARUHE010312118.1:0-11956 GCA_031471125.1 Archaeomysis grebnitzkii | reverse complement strand
ATATTTTTAAACTTGTTTTTTCTTGTAGACTAAAGTTATTTTTAGATAAAAAATTCTTTCGGACTGAAATTACGTTTTGATTGAACACTTATTTGCATATGCAACTCTCAAGTATTGGTATAACCACTTGCTATGTTATTATTATTATCAATATTATTATTAATTTTTGTTATAGATGTTATTATTATTATTATTAATATGATTATTAAGTTTTGTTATACAAGTTATTATTAATATTATTAATATGATTATTAAGTTTTGTTCTACATGTTCTTATTAATATTATTAATATGATTATTAAGTTTTGTTATATATGTTATTATTATTAATATTAGTATTAAGTTTTGTTATACATATTATTATTATTATTAATATTATTATTATAAATTTATGTTATATAGGTTATTATTAATTTTCGTTTATTATTATTAGTATTAATTTATTTCATATACTGTATACTGATTAGAAAAAATTGTTGGTTGTTGTATAATATGTATTGACAAAATAAAATACAGTAAGTATGCTCATTCTGTATTGTTAATATTATTATTATTATTATTATTATTACTCTGTATTATTATTATTATTTTATGTAAATGTTTTTTTATAAGATTTTAGATTTTTCAAAACTTGAATCATTTGTTGTGAATGTTGCAGTCAATTGTGTATGCGTCTGTCTGTCTTTCTGTTTTTCTGTCTTTTTCTGTTTTTCTGTCAGTCTGTCTGTCTGTCTGTCTGTATATCTGTATGTATTTATGTATGTATGTGTGTTTGTCTGTCTGTATGTCTGTGTGTATGTCTATGTTTCCTCAAATATGACATGATTTAAAATACTTTCTATATATTTTCTATTGTTTTTACTGTTAACAATATTCTTATTCTTATCATTATTATTATTACTATCATTGTTTGTATTATTCGTATTAATATTAATATTTTTAACATTATTATTAACAATATTGTTAATATTATTAATATTCTTATTAATATTTTCGTTAATAGTATTAATATTATTATTGATAATATTATTGTTAATGTTATTAATATTATTATTAGTGTTATTAGTATTATTATTAATATTATTATTAGTGTTATTAGTATTATTATTAATAACGTTGTTTTCATTGTAATTATTATTACCGATGAACAACTTTCACGATCATTGCCTTTAATTATTTTATTAGCCTCAATCTACGTATAATTTTTAGTGTATCTATTTTTGCGTTATACAATTTATTTCATGAATAATAAGTTTATCTTCTTATTATTGTTATTATTATTATTATTATTATTATTGTTTTATTATTGTTATTGATATCTTTTTTTATTGTCATTAGTATTGTTACAATTATTATTATTCGTTTTGTCATTATTATTATTGTTATTATTACTATTATTTGAGTAATTTTTTCTCTTCTATTATTAATGCTCTTTCAACATGAGCACTAAACCTTTTATGAAAGAAAATAAATAATCCTATTACAGGCAAATATCGTGTGCTGTTGAAAATAAATTGTGTTAATTTCAAGTTTTTTTTCAACATTTAAACATTGTATTAAATTGTATTAAATTAAATATTTTGAAATTGTCTGCAAGAACATCGCTATTTTTTATGTGAGTACCAACCCTTTAAGACAAGATGAGAATAACGATTGTTTTCAATAGTAACTCAAACGTATTTGAGTCCACATTGCCAATAAGACAATAAGACGCGCCTCAAAGGGTTAAGTGCGCATTGATTTCACTACCGCGGCTGGTAAGAGCTATAGTTTAGTTGTAGTATTAATAATACTAATACTAATAACAACAATATTAATAATAATATTAATGATAATAAAAATAATTGTTTTAATAATAATACAAATAATCATATTAATATTAATTAAAGATAATAATAACAATAATAAAAATGATGATGTTAAGAGTATGCAATAATAGGAATATTAATAAATAAAAATGCGGTTAAATAACGCTAATGGTAATAAATATTAATAATGATAATAAGTTACATATCAAAATAATAAATATTAATAACAATAATAATAACAAAAAACAACAAAATTAATGAATAATAATAAAGATGGATAATAAAAGGATAATAATAATAAATCGGAAAAATAATAATGATAATAAACAAAAACATGAATAAATAAGAATAATAATAAACAACAACATGAATAAATAATAAGAACAATAATAAACAAAATTAAATTACTAAAGGGAAGATTTACTCCTATCTGCATAATCTTATATAGCACAGACATCATTAAATGAAAATTATTCAGCGCTTCACAAGTTCAAAAGAAATTATTACTACCAACATCAAGTAGTATATATACCCTAGTATACACAGTCGAAACATGGCTCTTTCACGAAGCCGGAATAAGCTTTGCAGATATTAGTTAAAGTTACCTTACCACGTTCACCAACCTGATTAAGAAGAGTGTTTAAGATTGCGATATCAGGATATGATCTTGAACCATTAACTTACAGAATAACGCTCTGTCAACCCAGCCACAATGGCAATAATATATCGTTTACATTTTTAACCATAAATGTACTTTTTATAATTTCAAAGCAGACAGTTTGTACCTAGCCTTGATTGTGTTAATACACTAACCTTATATTTTACCTTATACTTAGGGAGTTTAACCTAGAACATACTGTACTTACCTAAACTCAGAACTCAGGGGCTTTTAGCAAAAATTTGATGTAATGCCAGACACTTCTTTAAAAAAATTAACACCTTTTTATTTATTTTTATCTTTGAAGGAATCAGAGTGTTCATATAAATTATTATTCATAAGCGATTTCAATTAGAGAACAATCGCCCAAGAATTAAGAGGCCTTATCCACAGAAAATGTTATAAGAATGTTTGTTTTAATTATTCAATCAGCTTTAAAGATAAACCAAAATATGAGTTTTATAATTTTTTTTCACTGTCTTAAGATAATCACAAAAAAACATTAGTTGTATATTTGCATAACTTTTTAGTTGTTGACGACTCTTGTTTTTTGAGTGTTAGTACCTCTCGATGAAGTTCCTCGAGAAGCTGTCTCGTGAATGTATGTCTTCGCATGTCATCTCTAGATTATCATTACCACAATGGCAATAATGTACTAAAGTTGACTTATCCGAAGGTACTGACTGCTTAGTGCATAACATGACCACTTGCGGCAAACATTCATTAAAGGTGTACATTGACAATAATTGATTGATGGATGGATTAAATGTAGATTATATTATTATAGGTTATAGTATTGTAGATTATAGTGTTGTAAATTATAGTTTGTAGTATGATATATTATAGCATTATATATTATATTATTATATATTATAGTATTATACTGTATATTATCGTATTCTAGATTATAGCATTATATATTATATCATTATAAATTATAGTATTATAGATTAAGTTTAGTTTTATAAAAAAAACTGTAGTATGGGACTTATTCACCTCCGCATGAACTAAATATAAATAGTTAAGAATGTGCAAAGTTTGAGCACCGGTCATACGTCATCGAGTGAAGACAATGAAAGTAAAGTAAAAATTCTAAAAAAAAAGCTTTGTGTATCAATAAAATATCTTTATTTTGTCCTTTGATGAAGTGGATTTTTATCTTTTCTTTGCCATTTAAAACCGCGACTAAACACTTTACATTATCAGACTTTAATCACTGTTTTGACTAGAGAAGATTTTTTTGTTTAAACAGTTTATTTTATTTATTTAGTTCAACATTCTAATATCCAATGGACGTATTAATACCACAGAATAAAGGTTGGTTATTACTAACTTTGACTTTTTCAGTTGTTATAATTAAAACAATAATAATAATTCATACGTGAATATTAATTATTAATGACCTGTTGCTGTTTGTTGCAAAAACATTTTTATTTTTATTTCAAATTTTTTATTTATCTAAAATTTGTAATTATTTTTTAGTATTCATTGATTAATTATTTAATTTCGAAATTTTATACTACATTATTTATTAGTTAATTATCTAATTTTGAAGTTTTGGTTATTTGTTATTGTTCATTAACTAATTATTTTACTCAGAAATATATTTTAACTATTTAAACCAACGCAATATAATCTTTAGCTTCATTAGTATTATATACTTTAAGAAATAAAAATATAACGTTTTAATAAACATCTGTAATGTGTCTTTATGTAGTTAGACGTTGAAGTTACAGTTTATGGCTGAATATTTGGAGATGGGATACCAAATATTCAATATTCTGTGTTATGGCCAATGGAATCAAAATCATCTTTAACAGAACATTGTTATGTTGGTTATTATGAAACACTTTAGCACACATAAAAAATAAAAGTTTTTATTTGTATTATTTATAAAGCTAATTAATTAACTCGAAGTTGTATACTTTTATCATTTTTAGGTAAAGAAAAAGATAGCATGGCCTAGACATGATTCGAACTCAGGCCAATGAAATATAAAATATTAATCTACAGTCAAATGAACTGTAGAGTAGATGGACAATGGCCCAAGTGAGGTAACTCTTCAAATAACATATACAAAGTTTACCTCTTTTGTGCTATTGTTGATCCATTTGATAGACTATTAATATCTCCGCGAAAATATTTTTTCAGTGAAGAAAGTTCAAACACTTATCTTTGAATAGATTCAGCAACAGTATACACTAAAAACACTTGACTAACTTTTTATGTCTAAATTAGTCAAAAGTGATAAGTGTTTTTAGTGTAATACAGCAAACTAATTATAAAAACGTGAATAAACATCTTAACCTTTTAAGACCTGAATCATAATTCCAAAAACACTACAAAGGTTATATTAGCATACACAATACTTTGTATTTACCGGGTGCTGTAGTTCTGTATATAACATATTTATTTCACTATGTCATTCAGTTAACATTTCTAATACAAATTATATATATGTTTTCGTCAGGTGTCTTATATAATTTACACATTAAGGGCAGGTACACTTGAAAGCCGAAATGTTAAAATAGATATAACAACAATAACTCTGAAAAAGTTATCATCAACATCAATATTTATAATTATTTTAAAACGTTTGAATCATTATGTGTTAAGTAGAATACTATTTATATTTTTTTGTTCTTGGTAAACATACAAAATACAAAGTTAATACTTTAACTGTTTCTTGTAACACCGGTGATACAATTACAATATGTTTTTAATTTATTTATACATGTTCAAATAGTTACCTTATGTAGGTTATCACCGGTGTTACAAGAAACGGTTACAGCATTAAACAGATGGATCATATGCACTTATTTGTATTTCCCAAATATCGAACATAATTTTTCTTACTTGATTAATATGTTGTTACAAAAAAATTTCAAAGTGTTTGGTTAACATAGTATCAATTAACAATACAGCCTCAATGGATTTATTTTATAGACAAAGTAAAAGTAAATTTAGGATTAAAGTAATACCTCGAAATGAAAACATCGTCTGCGGTTATTGATCAAAGGTAAAAGTTAACCCTTTAAGATTATTTTTTATACTAATTTAACGTTTTTAGTTCATGGCAACCATCAGTCAGGGCCCAAAGGGTTAATAGTTGAGATGGTCTATTTTTTTGGCGGGTTAATGGATGACGTTTTTTCAAATTTTAATAACTTAAGGAGTTAAACTATTTTAAATTTATTTAAAATAACTATTTTGTTAATTTTTAAATGTAAATATTTTGTTAATTTATTTACATTTAACTATTTTTTAAATTTATTTAATATAAGTATAACTATTTTGTTAGTTTTTTAATTTAAATGTTTTGTTAATTTATTTAATTCAACTATTTATTTATTAAATTTATTTAATATAACTATTTTGTTAATTTTTAAATTTAAATATTTTGTTAATTTATTTAATTTAACTATTTTGTTAATTTTTAATTTTTAATATTTTATTAATTTATTTAATTTAATTATTTGTTAAATTTATTTAATATAACTATTTTGTTAATTTTTAAATCTAAATATCTTCTTAATTTATTTAATTTAAATATTTTATTAATTTATTTATACTATTTCATAAATTTATTCAATTTCAATATTTGTTAAATTTATTTAACATAACTATTTTGTTAATTTTGAATTTAAATATTTTGTTAATTTATTTAATTTAACTATTTTTAAATCTATTTAATATAACTATTTTGTTAGTTTTTAAATTTAAATGTTTCGTTAATTCATTTAATTCAACTATTTGTTAAATTTATTTAATATAAAGATTTTGTTAATTTTTAAATTTAAATATTTCGTTAATTTATTTAATTTAAATATTTGTTAAATTTATTTAATATAAAGATTTTGTTAATTTTTAAATTTAAATATTTTATTAATCTAAGTAATTTAACTATTTTTTAAATTTATTAAATCTAACTATTTTGTTAATTTATTAAATTTAACTATTTTGTTAATTCATTTAATGTAGCTATTGTGTTGTTTTATCAAGTTTAAATAATTACTTATTTAATTAATTTTAACTAAATATGGAAAACGCTGAAGAGTTTTAAACAATGTCGGTACGGTATGTATAAAAACGATATTTATTTTATTTAGTTGAATATTATTTATGGTTTGTCCAATTTATTTAGTTGATTTTTTAGTCGAGTTATTTTAGTAAATGTAATTTATTTAATTATTTTAATTAACTAATCTTAACTTCAGAAAATCATAAACAAAGCAATATTATTTTCTCACTACACGATAAACAAAGTTTATATAATTTATACTTTCTGTAAACCATTCATATTATAATTATAATAAACTTTAATTCTAGAGTTTCAATGACAATGTCTCATTTATTCACAGAATTCAAATTTTAAAAAGTTTACCGTTGAGGATTTAAATTTTTTCAAATATCCGTTTGGAAAAATGGTTTTAAAAAATACCAAACCTACATATTCAAACCATCTTCGTTTTAATTTAATGTTATAAAAAATCTACACGTTATTTCTTGAAACATTTAAATACTATATTTATAGACAGTTTAGTTCCTTAGTAATGCAAAGTAATTTGTTTATTGTTAATAACTGGATTATATCTCACTCAACAACAAAAGAATCATCCATCACGTTTTACATTGTGCATATAAAAACTAATATTGTTATTGCTTAAGGAAGCAAACAAAGGAAATCATGATGGAATAACCAAGTCCAAGAGGCCATGACATGTGTTGGTGTTTGCAGAAACCAACAACTTTTTCTAAAAATAAACATACATGTTAATTTATCGTTACGCAGTTTGACATTTATCAACAAATATTCGTCAATTTCAAATAATACGACAGCCTATAAGCTGACCACACTTTTATAACTGTAAAACAATAGTTTTTTCTAACAATAGTTTTGTATACATCAGCAATGTTTAACTTATTATGTTAAATTTATGTAAAACTAATTTTCTAATCATAAGCTTTAATTTAACTTTGTAAGACTATAGAATTTTGTTATTTTGATGTAACTAATTAACACCCTTAAGCTATATGTAATAAAAATAATTTTTTCTCGAAATAAACTTATTTTTATTTGTGTATTTCTAGCAACTAAAAATATTGAGATAAAACAAAAGTGAAAATAAAGCTGCAAAGTTAACACTGAAAATAAAACCATTTTTAAACTGATGGAATCAATGCTGAACTGAAATAAAGATTGTAATTATTCTTTCTTTTTCTTTGTTGTTCAACTTGAAAAGATTTCGAACTTTTCGAGTGTTTTCTATTTTAAACAAAATAGTGACGATAAGTTTAGCTTTTCATTCTTTTTAGATAAATGTAACAACTCTCGGCTTTATCTTTATTTCAGTTAGTTTAAAACATTAACCGTTTCTTGTAAAACCAGTGATACATAAGTTTAATGACTAATTCCATCTTATGTAACACCAGTGTTACAAATGTTTTTAATAAATTTATAAAGGAAAACATTTTCACTGGTGTTACATAAAATGAAACAAACCATTAGACGTATACTCATGTATCACTGATGTTACAAGAAACGGTTAAACTGTTAAAACATTAATGTTACACTCACTTCGGTGTAAGAGATGGAGAATACACCAATTAGGATTACGCAACAATTTCCAAGGTGGTTGGAATGTAATTGGAAGTACACTAGAGTAAGAGATACGGATACACAATATGTTTCATGTGGGTTACCTCACTTGTGGTATTGTCGATCCATTTCTTAGACTGTGTAGCTAGCTGGCTAAAACGGGAGAAGGAAAGTTAAGTAGCCTAGTATAAGTGAAGCGAGATATTGGGGTTAATGCGTAACATAGGAAGAAGTACATGGTTAAGGCAACGCCAACTCTACTACAGGCCTTGTACATACCTGCCAGGAAACACAACTGGTAGCAAAGATACAAACCATATTGTGCTCTCGACTTAACCTTTCTTCATCTCTGATCAGCTTTGTTGATCCTATATCAACTATTTTAACATTGATCGAACGACAAGAAAATTAATCCCGTATCAAGAAGAGATGGGTCGACAACGATATGTGTAAAGGGATTGCAATGCGAAAGTCCTGTAGTAGAGTCGGCGTTGGTCAAGGTTGCTTGCGTGAAGTCAGCTTCGATGTATGGATTGACAATAGCACAAGTGCGGTAAGTTATATGTAATTTAAATACGGGTTGCCTCACTTGTGCTATTGCCAGGGCTTACTCTCTCACCCATAAATCGATGCCGGTGCGAAAAGTGTGTGGTTCGTTAGCCTTAGATAATTCATTATTCAAAAAATGTCATAAGCAATCTAGAGGTTTTGGTGCAACCACTTGTTATTTTACTGCAATAAAGAAAGTTTTACTGAAATAAAAAAACATTTTACGGTAAAAACTTCTCCTTTTTTTGTTGTTTTTGAAATGGAAGAAATGGAAGAAACATTTGGAAAATAAATTAATTTTTAAGTATTTGAGGATTAAAAGTTGTTGATTACAATTCACGATTTTTAATCAAAAAGTGTTATTAAATATTTTTTAAAGAAAAAAAATTCTTACCTTCTCGTATGCTTCGTTTAATCATTGATGTAAACTTTGTGCTAGAAAAAGTTCGAACTTTGGGAAACATGTATTTCCAAATCGTTTATTTCTAAACAAAACTTGACAATCTCAAATTATCTGAAATTAGAAAGCAAATAAGATTATAACTTTCTTGGTGCTCCAAGACATGCTTTGATCCTCACCGTTTCTAATTAAACTTTTAACATTTGTCAAGAAATTTATTTCGAAAATATTTTCCATTTTCAAAAACAAAAACAGATTCAGATTAATTTATTATATGAATGACTTGCCTGAAAACATTTTATGGTTCTTTCATGGTTAATTTCTCGCTTTTACAGATTTTTCTTCTCTCTGTGTTGAAACTTTTTAAATAGTCTTTTATGATTCATCAGCAGCACAATTATTAACCCTGCCTTGCGGAGCCCCCTCTATCACTCCATGTAGCACATCAGACACAATTTGTGCGTTCATTAGATGCTCTGCTAACTTTGCACACATGTAGTTGTAAAAAATACGGCGACAAGACACATAGAATCTATTGAATAATTGCGATAATACAACATTGAGATGACAGTTGAAATGTGAAATTTCATTTACAGTTTTGCTGGCATGGGTGTGAAGAAAATTTTTAACAGTTACCGTCATATAATCTAATCTATTCTTACAAGGGTTCGCTCTTTAAGCCAACATGAACAAAGTAGTCTTCTCCAACTGTATAATCCCTCATATTTATGACAGCTAAATTTTAAAATAGATCTTGTTCGCTAATGTTTTTATATGTGAACAACTCATCCAATTTGGAACAACCCTGTTTTTCGTTAGGGATTTTATTAAAATTGGTTTTCGTGAGTACTTGAACTTAATTGTATTGCAATGGAACACCAAATATTACTGCAATTTAAGCTGAGAATGTGCATTTTCCCCGTAGCCTGGTCAATTGTTACCAAATTCTAATGAAAAAAAATATATATGTTCCTTTTCACGAATGCTATATGTTTTTTTGGATTTATTCTTCTCTGTATCAAACCATACTCTATGTCAACCTTGTCAATGAGACGCACACGGAAGTCTAATATGGAGTATAACATTACGCGATACAGTCTTTGTTGATTTGCAGATTGCACTGCTTCACGATAGCGTAACAGCTTGTTGCGATTTTATAAATGTTTTAGTTTTTGTGTCTTTTTATTATTCTATAATTGTATATATTGTTCGCTAATTTGTATTTGTATGTATTGTTCGTTTATTTTTTTACTTGAATTTCTTTCTTTGCTTTAAATTGTCACCTTGTGATAACAAAGGGCACCCAGACAGCAAGGCAGATCCGGGCCGGGTCTGGAACGGACCAGGCGGGTCTGGAACGGGCCAGTAACGGATCCGGGCCAGATGATGTTGCTGTCTGGGCATTGTCCACTTTCTAATTAGGTTATTTTTTCATTGATGTCTACTAATTGATGGAAAATTATTTTTTAAGATAGGCCTTAGAATTATTTTCAATGAATACTTTAACATATTATAACTTTTAGAGATAATTGTTTAATGAAAAACGATTCCATAATATGATTTATTATTACAATTATTACTATTATATAATTATAACTGTTATTAATATTAGATTATTATAAATGTGATTATTATTAATATTAAATTATTATAATTTTTATCATTATTAATATAATTTTTTTATAAATTATTTCAATATTAATATTCAATTATTATAAATGTTATGGTTATTAATACTAAATTATTATAAATCTTATCATTATTAATATTGAATCATTATAAATTGTATCATTATTAATATTAAGTTATTATAAATTTTATCATTATTAATATTTTTATTGTTATATTATTAAAAATATCATTACCAGTATTAAAATTAAGTTTCATATTTAATATTTTAATATATATGTTATTATTATGTTGTGATAAGTACTTTTATTGTTATTATTATTATCATATAAATTAACAATAAGAAATTTTTAAAATATTTTATTATTATGTATATTATTGTGGTTTTTGTATATTGAAAAAGTTTTTATAATTATTAATAATACTAAACTAATCATTATAAATATTATTATATACTTTAAAATACGTTTGTTACTATTTTATATTGTAAATTATATTTTTATTATTTTTATTATTAATATTATATACATTTTTTTCTATACTAACAACCATTATTGACATTATTTTTTATATATTGTTCTAATTATAAACAAAATAATTGTTTTTACAAAAGTTGGAATTAGTTGGAAAATTAAATCAAAATGTATCACAGTAATTCTTTAAAAAATCTTATTAAAGTAGTATTTTTAAAATGAAATCTTTTCAGTCTTCATTAAAATTAATTCTTCGTAAACTTTGAAATAGTTTTTTTTATTTGTTAAAACTTTTTAAGATTGAAAGATGAAAAATATTTTTATAAACTTGATTAGTTCAAAAAATACGATATTTTTTTTATTAATGAATGAGTGAAATGGATTAACCATTGACTCTTGACTAAAGTTACGTTCTTGACCAAATTTTTCTTGATTTAAATCATATTCATACAATGTTATACCATTTTAATCATGTTTTTAACCATATTTTAATCAGATTTAAGTCATATTCATACAATGCTATACGATTTTAATTGCATTAAAAACGTTGATTCAATAAAAATTGTATAACATTGTGTCAATATGATGTAAATAAAAACAAGTCTATTTTAAATCGAATAAAGTTTAGTCGATAACGCGGCTGCTTAATACTTTAACCGTTTCTTGTAAAACCAATGATACATAAGTATAATGGATTACTTCATCTTAATTAACATCAATGATACAAAACAAGTTTATCTTTTGATACCTTTTCATAGGCAATATTTACCTGTATAAATGTATCAACACATAAACTAACTTGTTTTGTATCACTGATGTTACATAAGATGGAGTAAGCCAT
>JARUHE010312107.1:0-11957 GCA_031471125.1 Archaeomysis grebnitzkii | reverse complement strand
TGCAGAACAAGAACTAAAACAAATAACAAACTTGCAGAACAAGAAGTAAAACAAATAACAAACCTGCAGAACAAGAAGTAAAACAAATAACAAACCTGCAGAACAAGAACTAAAACAAATAACAAACCTGCAGAACAAGAAGTAAAACAAATAACAAACCTGCAGAACAAGAAGTAAAACAAATAACAAACCTGGAGAACAAGAACTAAAACAAACAACAAGCTTGCAGAACAAGAACTAAAACAAATAACAAACTTGCAGAACAAGAAGTAAAACAAATAACAAACCTGCAGAACAAGAACTAAAACAAATAACAAACTTGCAGAACAAGAACTGAAATCCACGACAAAGAAGCTGCTCTTCAGGACAGGACAAAAGATTGTTTTCGCCAGACGGGATCGGACGATGAAGGTCACTGCTGTTCAGTGCATGTTGACCCCTTCGCCCCCCCTCCAATAGCTGAGAGGGGGGTTCACCCTTCTTTGGGAAAAGGCTTTGTTGTGATTGTATTTATTTTTGATATAATAATTTTTTGACCAAAATTACATGTTAGGCCTTAATGTTTTTTGATCATAAACATATTTTAGTCTAGAGTTTGTTTTATCACATTCGATTTACTGGTATTGGTGCAATTACTTTTTGGCGTTGTTATTTTCTTATTTCGTTTTGTGAAATTGCTGATTTGTCTGTTTTTTGGTTTGTTTTTCATTGTTTTCATTGATGTTTTGATTCTATTGTTGTTTTTGTTGCATTATTTTCAATTCGTCCTGCAATCTTACTCGTATTTTTTGGTAGTGTGGGATTGCTAACGACATTCTTCAAGAGTTTGTTGCAACAGATGAAGCAAATGAACAAGTGTTACAAGGATCGATATACACCTCAATTACAACAAAAAAGACTTGCATAAAGGTAGTTGTGATTACCAAATCTTTACTATATGCAATTTCAAAATTAATAGTTTCTTACTAGGCTATGTTAGGTTATATGCTTTGGATTATAAATAAATGAACATCCCAATGAGACAAATGAGTATTATGAAAACGTCTGAAGATCTATAAAAATGTTATTGCTTTATCAATTTTAAAATTCCTAGCATAAGCATATAGAATTTTATTTTTTAAAGTTTACTGCAATCAATTTCAAATAAGTTACACATAAATCGTGTTTTCAATCTTTTAATTTATCTGATGTCAATATTTATTTTACATACTTTTGAAACTAGATGGTTAAGAGAAAATAAAAATAATTTTAAAATAATAAATAATAAATAAATAATAAAATTATCTTTGAAATATAAATAAATATTAAGTGTTTCCTACATTGTGTATGTATTTTTCTTAAAGGTTTGTTCAGAATCAAATCTTTATGCCTGCGTTTTCAAATGTAAATGTGTAGCCGCTTAAAAATCAGAAAATTATTAAATTTAGCAAATATTTTCTCCATCTGAAAATATCATTGGAACATTTAGTTTAAGCGAGTAAAATTAATAATTAATTTATGGAAAAAATTTATATACAATTTCAAATTAGAAAATTTACCACAAATGTGTTTGTGATATTTTGAAGTTTTACATTACATGTCAAGAACAATCGTTGGGACCAAAAACATTATTTTTCTAAAATCCTCAAGTGGGCCACAACACTAATTGGACATGTGGAAGTAGTACTAGCACTACAATCCGAGGATATTCAGCACCCATAGTATGTAATAAGGGCCTCCTATTTGTATCACTAAAGGTGACAGGATACTCTATCAGTGTCAGGTAAGCAACATTGGTTGGAATCAGCTGTTGTGCCACAACACGTTTCTAAAATATTGTACACAACTCGTTCGATTTCATAGGTCATAAATTTGGACATATTGAAATATTTAAATTGTGCATTTTCCTTCTGTATGTGGGCATTTTTCTTTCAAGTTACTAAAAAGTTAAGATTAGCTAAGTTAAGTCAAGTTAATGACAAAAGTTATACAACTTTTGGGATGAAAGTCCATTAGAAAAGTTTATGTTACCATATTTACAAGTTCAATGAAATCTCACTCGAAGTTTCAGCAGCGAATATAATTCTAACACTGGAGACTGACTATTCTTACTACGCTGTTGTTTTATAAAAGGTTTATAAAAACATAATATATTTGTGGTTTTGTTTATATATAAACTAAGGCCTCTTAACCTGGGCGGTAGCGTCTAGCTCTGTACGTTTTGTAAAATTAGGTGGGCGGTACACACATTGGCCATACACTACAGCATCATTCCCAAGAAACTAAAGATTTATATCTATATTTATTTCATCATGGCGATCTGCCTTCAAAAATGAGGCTCCTTCTTTTCTATGACTGCAGGGCTGCCAAAACGCAACTAAAAAACAATTAAACTCAAAATTTCACAATAGTATTCATGCCAGTAAAGCTAAAACTTTGCTGTTTATCAGTTACTTTTTGGTAGCCCTGTTTTGATTTATTAAGGTAACTTCTGGCAACTTTTTCGTCTTGTTTGTGGTTAGCTCAAGGTTAGTTAGTCTCTCAAATGTGATACATGTGCCAGTATTCTGATGAACATGTCCGTCTATTACTGCATACTTCAGTTTGGTTACTTTCGAAAGAGCAATGCTGGATACATTTTGTCTAGTTATATGAGACTGTGTTGCAATTTTTGGGGAGGGAAAAAGAATTAAGTTTGTGCCATCAAGTAAGAGAGGTAAAGAATCATATAGTTTACTTGGCTGACATATTCACAAAGTTGAATTATGTGAGTTTGCATCTCCAAGGAAGAGCTATGACACTTATTGAGTGTAAAACATAGTATTTTCATTTATGGATAAACTCAAATTTTTCAAAAGAAATTTCATTCAAAATGAATTACATCAGCTCCCAGGCTTGTCAACAATGAGCTCACAATAGATAAGTTAGATATAATTCCCAATCATCTTACTACATTACAACAAAAAATAGAAACCCGCTTTCAAGATATCCTCAACCTTGAGTACAATGGAAGGAAGGAAATAGCATTTAACACAGACGTGAATGAACTTAAAGTTACCTGTCAACAAGAATTATTGTAATTAATATAGGATGCTGAATCGAAATCAAATCTTAACAAGACAACCAAAAGATGCCACAGCTTTATCCAAATCTTTGAAACAGTTTCATCACTACTCATCGCTTTCACTGCCTCATACTTCGTTGAAAGCGGGTTTAGTGTTGTGAATCACATTCTTTAAAAAGGAAAGAAATTGCTTGAAAATCAGACAGAGGGGAACTCCATTGGTGTCTTACAAAAAATCTACTCTTTAGTTAATCAGCACCAATCGCAAGAATCACATTAAAATAAATAAACTTTATTCCAGTTCAGGTTTATGTTTGTGACGAAAAACTTATTTAAAAAAAATAATGTAAAGGTAGGCAGTCGAGTAAAAAAGTAGAGAAATCCGGTTCTAAATCAAGAAAATTTTACAGTAAATTAATTTTGGGCCAATGCGAGACACTAGAGCCATTCATCATTCGACACCACCAAATTATGTAAAATGTACCTCCTCGAGTTCCACTCAAATAATGCACAACATCCTAAGGGTTAAAATAAGTGGTTTTCTAAAATTAACGCAGAAAGAGCTGCTAGAGTAATGAGGAATTTAATAACTTCTATAGATGTCGAAAAAGAATTGTATGAAATTTTATCCTTTGTATGTAAGATTGTACATGGAACGCTCTGTTCGGGCATGGAATCCTTATTTGCCATATGTAGATTTGCTTGAAGCAGTTCAAAGAAGAGCCACCAATCTGGTTAGTGGCTAATTGTTACATGCCTACTATGGTAGGTCGAGATTGATTGATTGATTGATTGATTGATTATATAAAAATTGAGTCAATGCCCAGTGCTGAATGGTAGGTCGGGAAAACTGAAGCTCTACTCCCTGTATAGACCTTATCGAAATGTTTAAACTAATGAAAGGGTTACGTTGAATAAAGTTTGAGGACATGTGTACATCAACCAAAGTTAGAAATAACTAGAGAACATTGGTATTAAAGTTTTAAACAGCGTGTTGGGAGTAAGACTAGGCCACCTTTTTTCTGTTATAAGTATTGGAATTCACGAGATGAAAATATAGCAGAGGCAAGAAAATAGTAAATTTCCCCAAAAAATAGGATAATGTATGGCATAGAACTGGATATGGATACATGACTAGCGAAACCTCATGAGTCATGACTAACCCAATAAGTTATAAATAATCATTCTTAGGCATAGAACAACTGATGTGTCATGCCAAGGTTACATAACCTATTGGTGAAGTATGTAAGCACATCTTTGTCCCTAATGGTTATTTTAAAAATGTTAGAATAAAAAAATTAAAACTTATAAATTTATTAACAAATTTTTACATTATCATTATGTTATAATTGTTATAACAATATAGTTAGATGAAATAATTTACATTTAAAGTATTAGTATAAAACATTCAAGGCTTATCTATATATATTCAAATATAAAAATACAAAAATAAAAATTTATTGCACTTGCTTCACACATTTGTAAGTTAAATTTATTGACATTTTCATTTACTTACAAAAATAAATTTAAATTTAAAATTAGGAAATGAAAGAATACACAGTTCAAAACTGCAAAAAAATATGTTTTCATTTACAGGAAGGCAATTATATAAATTGAGAATGGGACAACATAGCAACGTGAATATATCCACCAATTGTTTGTTTAAAACATTAAAATTAATTTCAATTCAAGTACACTAATCACAACCATAATGTGTAAGGTAGAATGAATTTTTACTTATGAAATTTAATTTCGATGGTTGTAACAATTGCGATTTCAAAATGTATTTCATGAGAAAAAAGTTTGAACTCAATAAACCAGTTTCGTAAAAATGAAATACAAATGTAAATGAAATGTAAACTTAATTTTAAAAAATTATTTTCTAATGTTAATAGATTTTCTAATAAAAATATAGTAATAGACACACAACTGTCTGTACTTTGATTAGTCTATTTCTAAAAAGCTATTCAGACATTGCAGTTAAGCGAGATGCCCAATGCTAATGTAATAAACTTACTTATTTATTCAAGTTAATGTTTTACACTGTATGTACAACATGAATAATAAAAATAAAAAGTAGGATATTTACAAAACTCGATGAAAACATTTGACTAACTTTATGTATAAGACGGTCAAAATTGACAACAAATTGACTAGCCTTTGTTAACAGTGCACTTTTTTGTTGATTCAATAAACTTTTTATGATTCTATTAAAATCGTATCACATTGGTACAGTGTGATAATATTTTGATTGAATCAACAAAGAAGTGTGTACTGCTAACAAGCGTTAGTCAATTTGACGTCAGTTTGAACTATATTACAAATACAAGTTAATCAAGTGTTTTCAGTGATTAACACAATGACAACTATTTCATCATAAGAGTATTTTTTAAATTATGCTACGACAAGTTTCAACTTGTCTTGAGTAAAATGTTTCCCCAAAACAAATTGGGGTGACTTAGATTTGTTCAGTATTGCATTTTACCTTAAACGTTAAATGAAAAACAAATTCAATAAAACGATCGAGCTAACCAGTGAACATTTTGAATTATCTAAAAGTTATACAAATTTGAAATAAAATTACAATCAAAAACAAATAAAAAAATCAGCATTTTTATTTTTTATTTATTATGAATTACATTAAATTGCTTCTGAACGTTGGCTACAAATTTGGAGCAAACCAAGATCCAGCTTTATACTATTTTTGACAAAATATATTTTATACAAACATAATTGTATATTAAATTTGTAATTGTTAAGATTTATTTAATTTTGGATTTTAATCAAAGTTTTATTTCGTCATGTTTAAAGTAAAAACAGTTTTAAAACTGTCCAGCTTTGTTATAAATAAGAACTTATTTGAGAGTTTAATGGCAGTTGTATTCTCAGAAATATTTTTTTAGATAAATGTGATATTTATTCACCTTTTCTAATTTTTCAACAATTTCAGATAAAATTATCTTCTCATTTCAAATTCTGGGAAAATTAAGTTATCAATAACATCTAAATTATATAAATTATTTGCCAATGAGGTAAAAATGGACTACAGTTTGAAGGTGTTCTTGACCGACCTTTTTTTAATGGTGTGGATTATGGTTGAGTAGCACTCCAATTGATTACTCGTCATTACCTTAGTTCAATGTTCAAGTCATAAATATATTGAAAAATCTCCAATTTTTAATCATTTTCGGCTCAAGTTTTTTTTTTATTAATAAACATATTACTTAAAAATATTAAAGCCAAAACTTCTTCAACAATTTCCGAAAAAAAAATCTTCAATTTTATCACAAATTGAAAATACAATTTACTTTCTTATGAAAAGGCAAATTAAAATAATAAAATAAAATTGAAAGTATTATTTTAATCAAATTTTTATAATTATGGTATGGCCGTCACAGAAGTGATATATCAACACAATACAAACAGGCACATATCAATTGTTTTATGTTGTCTGAACATTAAACTCGAACGGAGAACATAATTGTGCAAATTTAACAAAATCTTACAATTGTTTGCTTACAAGGAACTTGATCACACATGTTAGTAAACAATTCTTGATGACAAGTATTCGACTATACGTGCAAATCATGATCAATGTATTACCATCTATATTATGATAGATCTGTTTACAAAAAGACCATCAAATTGTTCAAGTACACCTCTCACCAACCGAGTTCCATTTTACACAACCAAAAACTGTCAAGGAATTATTACAATTTTAAATTGACTTCCAGAATACCAATTTGTATAATGTTGGTATTTGATACACAAAAATATAAGAAATTAAATAATTTTAAAATAAATTGTACTTTATAAATTACAAAATTCTCATGTCTAAGAATACAAACTTGTATTCGTATTTTCTCATAAATAAAAATAATTTTTCACCCGTTTAGATTTATGGTTCTGAGCTGTTAATTACATCGACATTTGTATAATTTTACAAACAATTTAAAATGCAAACAGAAACAAAAAACACATTTTCTAATTTCGCATTCAACACAGAAGATTTGTATTGTTTTATAACAAGAATAAAACATAAAACAAATTTGTTTGTGTTACTAAAACTTATATGACACCAAGGTCTCTTTTTTATATTCATCTTCTTCTTGTCTTCTTTTTTTGTTTGCTTTTCTGGTTTTCCTTTTTCGTTTTCTTCTTTTTGAGCTTACTTTGAAACCTGTTGGGTCTAAGAAAAACGTTTGAAGATGAATTAATGGTCGCTGGTGAACAAAAGTTGAGGAAATTATTATTAGAATGACACTGGCAGTATGTGTAAAAATATAAATAAAATCTTTCATCAGATTTTCACTCTATAAAAAAATAATTTGACAATTCTTGTTTTTTTAAACGGACTATTCATTAGAAGTTCTATAAAGATGACTGAAGGTGCTTGAAAATTAATAATAATAAAAACACAATGTATCTTAGCAGTTTGTCAATTAAAGTACATATCTATAAATTATTTTTTTATTTAGAATGTTTACTTGTATCTTCATGATTAATATATATCAACCAACTAAAGTTTTTTCCAGAACTTGCAATTTTAATGTTTACAACTAAACACATCTTTACCATGTTCACAGGAGCTAAAATATTTTCAAGCAGTTCTCAGGAATTAAAATATTTTCAAGCAGTTTAGTGTTGGAATCAAATAACCTGTATTCAATCATGTTTTTAGACTTTACAGAACAATACACAAGAGATCACGATCCATTAGACCTTTCGATGTCTCAGTTATATTTAAGGACCAAACAATACATAGAAATGGTTCAATCGGACGATTCTTTGCACGTATGGAAGGGATATAGTCACATGCCGGACTCGGCAATTCCTTCATCATCTGTTAGGGTGAGAAGATATTTTAAAAATCATTTTTCAGGCGACAATTTTATAATCACTCAGCACTAAAATCATTTTGAAATTGAATAAAAACATACAAATGTAAATCAAATATATAATTAGAAATATCCATAGTAATTGTTACTCTTATTTAACTGTAATTGTTTATTAGAATAAAACTTGCATTCTAATTAGGTAAGCAAAACACACATTTAAAAAATCAATATAAAAAAAAGAGTCATTATCTACAAAATAATCAGTTTTCAAGAACAACATAGCCATGCAAAATAAGATTTAGGAAAAATAATATGCGAAAGAATAATGTATGTGTTGCTAAAACGTTTTCTTGATTGTCAATAAAAATTAAAACAAAAAATAATTAGTCGTACAATTTTACTAAATCATGAAAAGTTCCATTCTATTGGATTTTTAAACAAAACGAACTAATAAAAACGGTGTCCAACTTATTTAAGAACTATAAAATATTGTTAATGAAACAAAGAAAAACAAACACAAAAAGAAACACAATTCATCAACACTTATTCAAATAGATTTACCAATTGTTGTTGAAAAAATTAATCGCTTGAATTGTAACTAATTTTGAGATGGTGGTAAAATTTCAGCGTTTTTAGGATCTAGAAGTTCATTTCTATCTGTTACCATTGGCTGCATAATTAGATCCATTAATATTTTCAATATTTAATTCAAATTCAGGAAAATATTTATTATTCTTAACATTGTTTGATGATTCATTCTTACATTACAATAATGAAAAGCCTGGATATGAGACAAATGAAAACACGAATAGTTTTGTGGAGAGTGAAGAGGAATTGTCAAAATTGGAACAAAAAAGACAAACAATGATGATGATGAACAAATTAGACATACAAAGAAGAATTGCTCAATATGCCTTTTTTCGCACTAAGAACAAAACAAGAAAATATTCTTGTTTTCAGATTCAAAATACCTTTTGATAGACCAAAAAAAAAGATTTGATGCAATTAAAATAATCATTTGAATGATGTCGTACATTTAATAAAAATAAAAATGAATCAACCCTAATTTATTTTTCATAAAAAGTGTTTAGTATTATAAATAAAAATAAACTCACCATCAAAGCCTTGGTTGTCATGTATTTCACCAGAGGTGACCTGCAGATGTTCGTTCTCTCTTCCCTCCAACACAGCCAACAGGCATTGGTGTATGCAAATGTACTGCTGCTCGTTTTGAACCATGTACACCCTTTCTCTCCTCATTTCATAGACAATGCCAAATATGTCGACATAGTCGCTATGTCTTATGCTTTGTAGGATTCTGTCTATGGCTATGAATGTACCCGATCTACCAACACCAGCACTGAAAGACAACAAAGTTTATTATTAGAAATAAGCACATAAAATAAAAGAAGAAACTATCACAAAATAATGAAGAAGCTCGCTAGTTGTATGAACTTTGGACTGAAAACTGGCATTGCAGCAAAACGCTATTTATTAATCTGAAGTTATGTAGCCAGTGCTTTCCGGTTCTATTCTCCTCAAAGATTACAAAGATTATTGTCGAGCATGGCTGCTCGACAATAAGGCTACATAGCCAACTGAGAGATGGTGGCCGAGTGGGTACGAACACCGCGCCGCATGGAGATTAATGCTGCATAAGCAAACCTCATTGGCATCGGTTCGAGTCTGCTTTAAGACTATTTCATCGAGAATATGAACATGACTGTATTCTTTTAAAATCTCAAATGCTAAGTTTACCCTGCTTTAAAGAAGAGTGTCATATGTCGGCTGCATATCCTTAGGGTACACATCACCTGATGTGGGCAATGATAATAAGAATGGTAAGTGCTTTGAAAGCTGTTGGAGCTAAGAAACGTTCTATAAATTTGATGCATTGTTATTACTGACAAAATACATTGTCGCTCTTGGAATGTACTTGATAAGAAAAGTTAATGTTATCTACAACAAAACAAAGAAATTTAAAAAAGTGGAAAATTATTTACAAAAAAAGAATAAGATGAAAATAAATAAATATTACCTGCAATGGACAACAATTGGCTTCTGGTCTAGACCAATTTTCTCTCTGAATGCTCTGACAAAAGCTACCAAAGTTGTACAAGGTTCAGGAACCCCGAAGTCTGGCCAGGTCTTGAAGTGGAAATGCCGGATGAGTTTGTGCTTTTCACTCTTGCTCATTCTGAACTCCGTTATGTTCCAATCGTGACACCGACTTTCGTTGAGGAAAGTCACTTGAATCTCTCCGTACATGGAGCTGATGGTGTCGTACGGCCAATACCGGTCGCACTTCTCCCTTCCTTTCTCTATGCATCTGGTCAACATGACGATGGCTCCTGAATTCGTCTCCCAACACTGCCTCCAGAAGTCATCTCTGGTCGATACCAAAGGACCTTGAGTGACAATGAATTCGCGAGGAGAGTTATAACCTGGCACGAAGTTTGCATTGATGTAGTCCGATCCTTCCTCGTCGTCTGTGGGTTGCAGTTTCACCCTTGAATGGTCGTAAGGAAGAATATTTGTGAACCTGTTTTTGGTTCTGTTGACTGGGAGATCGGCTGCTGTGGTTGGAAGGCCTCTTCCCACATTTTTCAAAGCTTCATATTCCTCGGAAAATCGAAAGTCTGAATCGGCCGACATGTATCTGTAGTGATCTATGAATTCTCGCAACTGACAAGGCCGGCTGAAATTTTTGATGAAAAATTAGTTAGATCAAAATTTATTTGGATTTTCATGAGATGAAGATTATTGTAATCGTATTTGGAGAAAACCTTCCTAACGACGTCGATTACATTATTTCATTGATAAGCGGACTATTAATTAGCAGAAGGGGTTCAGGAAGACGTATTGAAGGTCTCCAGGACTAATAATATTGAATACATATAAATAATCTCGCACCTTGTTTCGATGATAGAGTCGCTGAGCGAGCACATGTCCCCTCCATGAGATGGGTCCTTCGTGCGACTCTTCTTGCAAATGGGATACCTCCTCTTGTGCAACACGTAGCCAATGACAATGGCAATCACACCAAGCACTCCAAGAACGCCGAAGATGATACCAACCACCGCCACTTCGGTATCTTGAAAGGTACCAAAAAACTTATGCTTCAGTTTCATTTGAAGATTAGATTTTTTAGGAATATGTCAATATTGGGTTAGGTTTAAAATATTGTATAAACTTGTTGGATTTACATGAATTTTAAATTTCGGCTAAGCACAAGAAATGTGATTTCACTAAAAGCAAATATTTGTAACAAAAACAAAAATTTGAACTAACTTGAGGTTATAAAAGGGTGGAACATAATGGGAACATTATTAGAAGGAAAAAATTAGACTAAACTATCAATGTTATCATTCAACTATGCTTTGATGTGACAGTTAGACACAATATCTCTACCATTGTATAAATATATTTTTGAAATATGTATGTTATTATATGTATTATATTGTATAAATATATTTTTGAAATATGTATTATATTATTGCTAGTAATGACCCTTTCAAAGCCATAGTATCCTGAGTATATTTATACAAATATTTATACAACTAAACCGATAAAAAAAGTACAAATTAAAATAATAAAAAAAGAGATTATTTTGTAAAAATAGAGCATTCAAGCATAAGTGGTGAAAGTGACTACCTGTTATAATAGGATGGCTATAAAAAGTATCTGAAAACTTGTCATTGCTGGTGTAGGCTCGAATTTTTATCCTGTATGAAGAGCCAGGTTTCAAAGGTCCATTGCAGTAATCCAACTTCAAGCTACAGTCTTCCTCCGCTCCAATTGTAAAGTCTTCCAAGGTTTTGTTTGTGAACGGGAAGTACAATTTGGTGGCCTATAAAATAAGTCAATGTTAGTGTAAGTTTTAAAATCAAGAATTAGACTTGGGATTAATTATTACAGCGCCATAAAAATGTGAGACGATTATTTTATCGCATGAAAAGTGACTAGAAAATAATTTAGTAGTTTTAAATATAAGGAGTATTAAATATAAGGAGTATTAAATATAAGGAGTATTAAATATAAGGAGTATTAAATATAAGGAGTATTAAATATAAGGA
>JARUHE010312096.1:0-11957 GCA_031471125.1 Archaeomysis grebnitzkii | reverse complement strand
ATATTTGGGGCTTTTATATAGCGTGTCTAATCGAACTTAACCGATCTCTGCCCCGCTTCACATATCAACCTTAATATCACTATCCACATCAAGTGATATGTACCATAAGGATATGCAGCTGACATATGGCGCGTCCTCCAAGCCGAGTTAAGCTTAGCATATGAGATTTTAGGGAATACATCCACGTTCAAATCCCAATGAATTTGGCTTAGAGGATACTCAAATTGATGACAATGAGGTTTGCTTATGTAACATTAATCTCCAGGCAGCGTTCGTATGACAAAATGTGGTTTGAAAACTTAGAATAGTTATAGGCGATATAAAAAAAGTGTTTAAAAGTTTTATATTTTATTCCTTGAAGCTCAATTATTGATCTTTCATAAATTGAACAAAAAAACTGTTTTTCATGTTCTTTCATACAACTTTTCTGATTTTTTTCAATTATTTTTTTTGTGGAAAAAAATTACAATTAATGTTACTTAATCTATGCAAATGTTTTGGCCTAAAGATTTTTTGTCAACGTTTAAAACCAACTTTGATTATTTTTCATTTGACCTTTGTTAGAACGTATGTGTATAGCTTTATTCACTTTTTAGCCTTTTTTGAACTATGTTCATCCAAAATAATTTCAGCATACCATTTTTGTGAATAGCAGCGCGGTAAAGTGTTTATTATAACGCTCCTTTATTGTGTTTGTTATCGGTGGTATCGATTTGTGTGGACATTTTCTCTAATTCAATTTGTACAATAAGTAAAGTAAATATTTATTTTTTTTATTTTACTTAGGCCTACTCAAGTTTTTATAATCAAATAAAAATATTTATGAAATCAATGTTGTCTATAATTTCAATAGAGCCTTACCATCTAAATTATATAGATCGACAATAGCACAAGTGAGGCAACCCACATTCAAAAAACATAGAACTTACCTCACTTGGGCTATTTTCGATTCAATTATACAAAAAAAAATATTTTCTTTTAAATTATTAATAGAACATAAAAACAGATTCTTATGGATTTCATTTTTCTGCTACTAGTTTGTGTCTTAACAAATCATAATTACTTATGATCTAAATTTCATTCTATAACTTCAGAAAAGCTCTGACCAACACAACGATATACAAATCATGATGAAACAATGTTTTTTCGCTTTGAGTTGCCAGCATCCCGTGAGCAAGAAGATGGTACTTCGGAGTCAAAGCACAAAATATTATAAATAATATATTATAGCCTAAATGAAAAAAAAAATATTCTTTCACAAAGGATAAATTGTCAAATGTATTTTATTTTATTTTTCATGTTTATGTTTTTGTTTTATTATTTGTGTAACACCTGACATTTGTCAGAATAAAAGTTTTCATCTAATCTTTATATTTATGTAAGAAAGGTTAAACACAGTAGCACCTGAGGTATAGTTCTAAGTTATGTTAACAACTTGTTTGTTTGTGTAGTTTAAATTAAAGAGAGCATATTTAAATCATTATAAATGTAATCTTTGAAAAAAATGACATAAAGAACAAAACAATTCGATTTGAAAAATTTTGAAAGAATATGATCGCCTTTGGTAAAATAAAATTGTATTTTATTTCAGGAAAAAACCTTCAAAATAAGAACAAAGATGATGACTTAAATGTATAAGAATATTTATTCTAAGTATTTTGCTTCCAATAATCAAAAATGAGAAATGAACATAAACAAATCTATCAAAAATTTGAAAGGCGTTAAAGTTATAAAAAATTTCAATAATTTTTTTTCTCTTTCAAAAGAAGGATTTAAAATTCTATGACTAGCTTAAATTGGAAGTTTTTACTCATTTTCAAATGACTAACTCGACTTATGTTTCTATGTCTTAATTGGATCAACAATAGCATAAGTGAGGTAAGGTCAATGTTATTTGAATGTGGGTTACCGCACTTGTGCTATTGTCGATCTAATTAAGAATGGAAAACTACCGTACTTCATGTTAAAATATATTTTGGAATTTTTCTTTTGATTCAAACATAATTATAGACAAAATATACAAAATTAAATTAAAAGTGTTATATTATCCATATTTATGTATAAAAATCAAGTATAAAACAATGATAATTATTAGTATGTATAATCCTACGATAAAACAGTTAATTATATAAGTCGTGTTCTCAGACCACACTTTATCTTGATTTAGATGAAAAGCGTACAGCATTGTGCAATGAGATTTAAATCAAGAAAATATTAGGCGAGAACACACCTTATAGAATAATTTTCTGACTGGAAAATAATTGTTTGGGTAACTAAAACAGAGTTTGTGTTATGTTATATTCAGGTTACATAGTACGACATATTTATTTTAAAAATACTTATTATTAACAAAAATAATTACAAAATAAGTTTCTTTTCCGTCACTCTAAACTGTTTTATTAAGCTGTGTTTCAAAAACCAGCTTCTATAAACGACCTCTGATTGTTATTTTTGGGGTGATGGATAATTTTCCCAATCAACCGAAATTTTGCCATTTCATCAAAATAATAAAAAACTAATTTTTATTTACAGTGTCAACACGGTCAGAGATAACTTAATGAACAATGAATAAATAAATTGTTCATTAACAACCTTTTTGTTTTTTGTTGATTGTGCTCATGCCAATTTGTTCTATTTTTTTATGTATCCTATGTTTTATGCTCTGTTTTGTAGTGTTGAATTATAATCATATGGATTTATTTCAATTTTTCATAAATCTTTGCTATTTATTTGTTCATGTTATGTTTTAATAAATAATCTATAAATTTACTAAAAAGTTTACTTTGCAGCCTCAATAAGAGTATATTTTTACTCATGAGGCTGGGGCCAAAAATATAGTTAATGTAAATACTTTATCATGTATATGTTTCTTGGCCAGAAATAAAAATTATCATTATCATTAAAAAAATAATATACATTTAGGAGATTTTATATTTAGATTTAGATTTAGACAATTTATCGTCAAATTCATGATCGATTAACCAAATTTTTTGAAGGGATAATTTTATTTATATAAAAACGATAAATTTATATACAAGATAAATACAATTATTAGGAAATTCATAATGTAATTTATAATGTAATAACTAAATGTAAATAATAATGTAACAATTAAATGTATTTACTATTGTAATAACTAAATGTAACAATTAAATTTATTTACTAATGAAGTAATTAAACATATTTACTAATGTAATAATTAAATATATTTACTAATGTATCAACTGAGTGTAATTACTAATGTAATAATTAATCTAATTATTAAAATAATAACTAAATATAATTACTAATGTAATAATTAAATGTATTTACTAATATAATAACTAAATATAACTACTAATGTAATAATTAAGTTTATTTACCAATGTAACAACTAAGTATAATTACTAATGTAATAACTAAATATAATTACTAATTTGATAACTAAATATAATTACTAATGTAATAACTAAATGTAGTTACTAAAATAATAATACTTTAAGTGTATTTGCTAATGTAATCATTAAATGTACTTTCTAATGTAATAATTAAATGTAGTTATTAATGTAATAACTAAGTTTAGTTACTAAAATAATAATACTTTGAATATATTTACTAAAATAATAATACTTTGAATATATTTACTAATGTAATAACTACATGCAGTTAATAATGTATTAATTATATGTAATTACTAATGTAATAACTAAATGTAATTACTAAATTAATAATTAAATTTAATTAATAATATATTAACTAATGTAATTACCAAAGCAATAACTAAATGCAATTATTAAATTAATTACTAAATGTAATTACTAATATAGGATAACTGATGTAATTACCAATGCATTAACTAAATGCAATTACTAAATGTAATTACTAATAAACTAATTGATGTAATTAGTAATGTAATAGCTAAATGAAATTACTAAATTAATTACTAAATGTAATTACTAATATATTAACTGATGTAATTAGTAATGTAATAACTAAATCTAATTATTAAATTAATAAGTATATGTAATTACTAATATATTAACTAATGTAATTACCAATGTAATAACTAAATGTAATTACTAAATTAATTACTAAATGTAATTACTAATATATTAATCTTAACAAGTGGGTGCACCAAGACATGTGAATCGTCTAAGTAATGAAACTAAGATTGAAAATGTTTGGATTTCAATCATTTATTCTAAAATCATGGACAACAAGCAATAAATTGATATAGTGAATTTCAGCCTTAGTTTGAAGCTTTTGATTTATTTTTTAACTAACTGTAGCTTAACATCTACAAAACTAAAAAACTAAAAATTAAAAAAACATGAACAATTGGTAGCAATATAATTAATGTTTCCTTTCACTGGCGATTCGCAATAAGTTATAACTAGGTTTTTAATTAGATAATTAGGTTTTTAAACTAGTAATCCATGAACCAAACGGTTCAAATCTCGACCTAAAAAAATGAAAAATTGTGTTACAAAAGTGAGAAAATATCATTTAATCACAAAGTCACTTTGGAGACTATTAATGTATACTTCATTTCCAATCCAATGATGCATAAATTTAAAAAAAGTGGAATTTTTTTTTTTTAAAAGTCTATCTCTACAAATGACAATCAAAAATAGTGTTACAAAGTGAAAAAACATCATTTAATCAAAAAAACACCTCAAAGACTATGTATATATATATTTCATTTCCAAACCATTGATGCATAAATCAAACCAAAATAAGACAAAAAAAATGGTTAAACAAATGCTAAGTTAGTTTAATGAAAAATGTAGATACAAAAATAATGAAATTAAACAAAAATGCCAGTTAATATATTAAAACGAACAACCAAGTCTGTATGAAATGAAATTTTAGTAGTATAGATGATATATAAGCATTTAAGTCATTGTCTACCGCCGACGACGACGACGAGGAGGATGAGGACGACGACATCGAAATTGCTACGCCTATGTAGAGCTTTGCTATGCACGCTCGACAAAAACTATATTGAGTAGAAAATTATGTAAAATAATGCCTACAAATTGCTTTGTATCTATTTCTTCTATATAAATCTAATCCTCACTATTATTATCAACTATTTACAACTAGGGTAAGTTGCAGAATTACGTCCGCTGTTGATACTTTAGTTTCAAAAAATGATATCTCATTCATTGATCGCACCATGACATTCTAGTTTGACGCATTGTGTACTGGAAGGCTAAAGCCATGTTTCCATAACTGAACCTTTAAATCCAACGCATCCTTTTAATAGACAAATATAAGTAAGCTGGTATATTTATGTGATGAAATGGCGAATTTCAGTCAGTTGTGCGATAACTTGTTCGATTTGCGTCCCCTATATTTCTAACGTTTTTTAATGCTTGACCGAAAAATGTATTGCTTTTCTTGTTCAATATGGAATGATATATACTTCAGCGTTGTTTACACATGTATTTTCCTCTGTATCCACGAGAGATAACAATTTTAAAAACGTTAACAAACAGTAAATATCATCATATCTTATTCATTTAAAGAAAACCTTCTTATAATTATTTTGAAGTAAGCTTTAACAAACTATAGTATGCTAAAATCTATCCTACACCCAACATGTTATCTATTTTGGGTATGAATAAAACCACATGTGGCAAAATCATTGTAATTGAGATCAATCCTGATCGATCCAGATTGAACAGCAAACGCAACTAACAAAAGTGTACACACAGCACAATGAAGTAAAGTTTTAAAAGGTAAGAACAAATGAAAACAATGCAAGATTATTTTATTTACAAATTTAATAGTTTATATTTCCATATTAAACTTCCAACAAAGTTAATGACAATTTTTTTGGTTTTAGTTTCCCACTCATTCGGTCCCCTTATGCTGTTACCTCAATATTAAGCATTATTAATAAAATACTTTAAATGAAACTGGCTTCTAGATTTTTTATAGTATAATGATAATAAAGTGAACACATTTCAAATTTATACCGCCATCGTAGGGCAAAATGCGTCCACAGAAGAGCTTTCGATTCGGCTAAAGAATGACATTGAAAAGGTGTCCCATGAAAAACAATCTGACAATTCTAGAAAATCGAAATTGCGAATTAAAGGACGTATACACTTTTAAATTTAGGTGAGGAAATCGTGTGATATATGAAAAACACGTTTTTGTCACTTTTATGTTATCATACACACGTAGATTATGATACATTATGATTTTATGATACATTTATGATACATTATGATTATGATTATGATACATTAGGTCTTAAGTACTTACATGCAGCTTGTCAGAACGGATGCGTAGATTATAATCATGCACTGTCTAAAAATCTTGACAACTTTTGATTTGTTTGATAGGTGGACGGATATCCGCAACTTACCTTGATATAGCTTGCCAATATTTGATTGTACGTTTTCATTATAGATGTAAGAATTGATAAGTAAGCTATCAATAAAATATACCTTAATACTATAAAATGATTGTTTGTTTTGTAATAAGCAACTTAATTCAACTTGATCTACGTTACAAACTTTGATAATTATAGAACATAGCCTATAATATGATTAGAGTAACAAACTTCTTAATTTATGTTTGAATAAAGAACCGGAGATAGAGATGTTTATTGATAATCTAGTTTCATTTATTTATTTTTTTATTATAACAAACTTGGATAATGTTTAGACACTTCATTAGACAGATGCAAGACAATAAATAAATTATAAGGAATTTTTATTATCAACAATTAAATATTATTATTATAGTTTAATATTTTACATACATCTACATTGCGAAGTATAGCATCAATTTTTCGAGCTTCCAAAAAGGAATGTATAAATCTATTTTAAGTTAACATATGTTTTACCACAAAATTTAGAATGATATAAACTCAACAGGACGTTTAAAACAAATTATATTTTTTAATGTCCAAGGCAAACATATTTCATTTTCAAAAAATAAAATTAATTTTTAATAAATTGTTAAACCTTTCATTAAAATTCAAAAAACATCAATCATAAGTTTCAAGCTTATCAAGGAATTCAAGACAAGATAATTGTAGGACTTAAAAAACTAGCAATTATCGACATTTAAAACTGCTTAATTATAAAAATAATTGATTTTTGTCTCTTGAACATATTCTTCCTAGAATGAAATTTGTTTTTATGTATTTAATTATTTTCATACATGATTTTGATGTTGTGTTGACAAATTCATAATTTAAGCATAACATTAGTTACAAAAACCTAAATCCCATTTAAATATCAACAACAAATAGTGAATTGTAATGATAAAATGTGTCTTTTCGGCCAAAACTCAACATATTTATTTACTCAACCTTAAAATTCTTATAAGCTTTCCACTTGAAAAACTACAACAACAATTTTAAATTATATTTTTTTAAATAATTATATTATGCTGAGCCTATATTATCACATTTAAGATAATAGTATTATTTAAGGTAATTGCACTAAAATGGAACTAAACTTTAATTATCAAAAACTGAAACCTTGAAAAGCTAAAACCAGTCCTCATCTTAAAACTAGATAAAAAATGTGTACATAATTTATTATACGAGGAGAAAAATATTTTTGAAATTAACTCTACACAAAACATTAAAAAATATTGCAAAATATCACAGATTTAAATTACATTTATCCAGAAAATAAATTGCAAGATATCACAGATTTAAATTACATTTATCCAGAAAATAAATTGCATAGTAAAACATCTCCTTAACAATATTAAAAATTGTTTTTATCTTGACATGCGTCAATAAAACAAAAGGATTTATTAAAACTTTGAGTTGTTAAACAAAATCTATCCAAAATAGTTTGGATATTTTCGGGGTAGTCACGTGTTTATTTTTAAAATCTAACATAATTGAAGAGCAAGCAAAAAACATTAAACCCATAATTATTTACCGGTTAAGCAACAATAATTTTCCCGCGCAATACGTGTTGGTAAATTAATTTTTTTGCGATTTTAAACATCGTTCTAAGACTTTCAGTAATTTTTTTATTATCTATATATGCAAATTGTATTTAAGGAAATATTTCAATGTCAAATTTGAAACAAATCAATTTGAATAAAATGAAGAACTTGGATAGAAACATATTTTTTCAATTGTTTTAAGTCCCAAAAGTGACTTACGATGTCCGCTTTAAAAAAAATTTATCAAGAAATAAAACGAATAAATATTAATATGTTCAATATTTTTTAATTGAGTATTTTAGTGAAAGTTTTCGTTAAAGGTAATTTTAAAAATTTAATTTAAAATTTAGATAAATAAGTTTTATTGTTGTTCTTAAATTATTCTGCAAAGTTTAACTTAATATCACATTGAATTAACAAAATTTGTTTGTGGTTGCTTAGAATGATGAATTCTACTTACATTTAAACATTGTATTTGAATGTTTAAATTTTCATGAATATACAAACCGTCGTCTCACAAATTTGAATATACTTCTGAACATCATTTAATTTAAACACTGTATATAAATCAACGGCCTTAGCCACGTTGAAACACCGCTTCCTGTCTGATAAGCGAAGTTAAGCAACGTTGGGTCTGGTTAGTACTTGAATGTGTGCCAGCCTGGATACACCAGATGCTGTTCGCAAAAACCCGGCAGTGAATGTGCTGTATTTTCAGCTGGTCCACACACATACCAAATAAAAAGAATGAAAAAATTAAACTCAATAATATTTGTTAGTACCAACATTTTCAGTTTAAATAAACTGTCTGATAAAAATATTTTATTCAAAAAAAGTGAAAGAAGTCTCAAATTTAATGATTTTTCAAAACTAACTTAATTAATTTTGTATTTTTTTCCATCACACAAGTGATAGTCAACATAAACAAACTAATGTATTAATTTAATTTAATTAATTTAATTTAATTAATTTAATTAAACTTAATTTAATTAATTTAATTAATTTAATTAATTTAATTAATTTAATTTAATTAATTTAATTAATTCAATGTAATTGAATTGAATTAATTCAATTTAATTGAATTGAATTAATTTAATGCATTTGTACACCTTTATTGTTGTAATAAAACACAGTCGATAATTCTAGTATTTTCATAAAACAATGCTGGTATTTATTTACCAGTCTTGCCTGTATTTGTACTTTACTAAATCATAATCTTGAAAGCACTTTTTCTTGATTCAATCAACTTCTTTGTGATTCAATCAACTTTCGTTGTGATTCAATCACTTTTTTGTGATTCAATCAACTTTTTCTTGATTCAATCGACTTTTATGTGATTCAATCACAATCTTATAATATTTTGTCAGTGTGATTAAATTGAATCAAGAAAATGTGTGGTCGAGATCACGTCTGAGCTTTGCTTGCCTGGTCATCCTGACAACATATCGTGGGTGGCAACAAAGTTGTTGGTAGTAATTATTATATTGCAATGTGAAGCGGTTTTATTTCACCCTAATGGGTCATAAGTAATAACAATAATAATATTTGGAGCTTTTATATAGCGGGTCTAATTGAACTTAATCGATCTCTGCCCGCTTCACACAAACCTTAATATTACTACCCAAATAAAGTGATGTGTACCCTAAGAATATGCAGCCGACATACGGCGCGTTCGCGAAGTCGGGTTAAGCTTAGCATATAAGATTTTAAAGGAATACAGCCACATTCAAATCTCAATGAAATAGCCTTAGAACGGACTCGTATCATATAAGATTTTGTTATTACCGGTGTAATGAAAATAAAATGTTGGGTTCAAAATACTATAAGGATCAAGGTTTCAATTTTATTCGTAACCACAAATATGTTATTTAACAACTATGTCTTATCTTTCAAAATGATAAGCTATGCGGATGAATAAATTGAAAAATGTTGCTTGAAAAATTGTTGAACCTTATCAAATTGCATCAATAAGAAATAAAGATGAAAAAGAATAAACATTTATGAAATTTATTTGATTTTGTATTTTCATAAATTTGATAACTTAATTATTTACCCAAACTTTTATTTTTATAAATGTGGAAACACATGGCAATGACCTTAACAGTTCAGGACAGAATGCTTAAATCGCTTCCTACAAAATCAACTTTTTTTCATTGAAGAATTTCACTTATGGCGCTTCGTAATTTTTGACAACTTTTCATTTGTTTGTTTGTTCCTTGTTTCGGTTGGTATTTATTGTGTTTGTTCTTTCCTTTATTTCCTTCGTTTTTGTTTATTTATTTCCTGTTTCGGTTGGTGTTTAACGTGTTTGTTCTTACCTTTATTTGCTTCGTTTTTGTTTGTTTGTTCCTTGTTTCGGTTGGTATTAACGTGTTTGTTCTTTTTTTATTTCCTTTGTTTTTGTTTGTTTTTTCCCTGTTTTTGGTTTGTATTAAACATGTTTGTTCGTTCCTTTATTTGCTTCGTTTTTGTTTGTTTGTTCCCTTTTTCGATTCGTACGTAACGTGTTGGTTCTTTCCTTTATTTTATTCGTTTTTGTTTGTTTGTTCCCTGTTTCGGTTCGTATTTAACTTGTTTGTTCTTTCCATTATTTGCTTCGTTTTTGTTTGTTTGTTCCTTGTTTCGGTTTGTATTTAACGTATTAGTTATTTCCTTTATTTTATGAGTTTTTGTTTGTTTGTTCCCTGTTTCGGTTCGTATTTAACGTATTAATTCTTTCCTTTATTTTATGAGTTTTCGTTTGTTTGTTCCCTGTTTCGGTTCGTATTTAACGTATTAGTTCTTTACTTTATTTTATGAATTTTTGTTTGTTTGTTCCCTGTTTCGGTTGGTGTTTAGCGTGTTTGTTCTTTCCTTTATTTGCTTCGTTTTGTTTGTTTGTTCCCTGTTTCGGTTTGTATTAAATGTTTTTGTTCTTTCCTTTATTTGTTTCGTTTTTGTTTGTTTGTTCCTTGTTTCGGTTCGTATTTAACGTGTTTGTTATTTTCTTTATTTTATTTGTTTTTGTTTGTTTTTGTTTGTGTGTTCCCTGTATCGGTTGGTGTTTAACGTGTTTGTTCTTTTCTTTAATGGCTTCGTTTTTGTTTGTGTGTTCCTTGCTTCGGTTGGTATTTAACGCATTTGTTCTTTTCTTTATTTTCTTAATTTCTGTTTGTTTTTCTTCCCTGTTTCGGTTCGTATTTAACGTATTAGTTCTTTCCTTTATTTTATGAGTTTGTGTTTGTTTGTTCCCTGTTTCGGTTGGTGTTTAACGTGTTTGTTCTTTCTTTTATTTTCTTAGTTTTTGTTTGTTTGTTTCCTGTTTCGGTTTGTATTTACGTGTTTGTTCTTTCCATTATTTTATACATTTTTGTTTGTTTGTTCCTTGTTTCGGTTTGTATTTACGTGTTTGTTCTTTCCATTATTTTATACATTTTTGTTATTCTGGTGCTTCTTTCTTTCTTTCTATCCTTCTAGTTATTTTCTGTTTTTTACAAAAACAATTAAAGCTATCTATTGATAGATTGGAATTAACTGTCTTCTTGGACACCACTAACCTAAACATTATGAATTAGGTATATTTACGTATACCCTCAAACTAATTAGTGTTAAGTCAAATATCATCAATTTCAATACAAATCAACATAAATATCATTTAAATTGAAAAAAACGAAATTGATAAGAATGTTTTCCCTAATCTAAATTGAATACAAACCAAACCAAACAAAATGTACAATTTTTACCATATGTATGGTACGATACCAAAAATACATAATTATGTTACGGTTTTCTAAAAAATAAAGTAATGTCAAATAATCAACACAGAAAAACATAATGGAACTTTGTATGGTAGTTTATTAGTATGGTAAATACAATTAGGTAAGACACAGTTTGCGAGCGCTTGGACATTACATATGAAACTTTCATGTATATATATAGAAAAATATATATTCATATATATATATATATATATATATATATATATATTTATCAATATATATATAATTAATAATAGATATATTTCTAGGTAAAATTTTAAGTATAAACATTAAAACTAAAGCTATTGTGCG
>JARUHE010312085.1:0-11958 GCA_031471125.1 Archaeomysis grebnitzkii | reverse complement strand
TGCTATATTCAGTTCATGGAAAAATTATTTTTATTCAAATCAAAATTATTCCACTAAATCGAAAAAGTAGGGTAATGCGGGATGAAATTGCCATTGGTTGAAGTTGCCGCAAGCCTTGAAAATATAATTCATTAAACTTATACAGCGCCCTTCAACCAAAACAAGCTCGCAGCGTTCCCATAAGAACTAAGGACTAGCAAGGGGGAAATTGAAATCCAATGAAGGCACAAATGAAAACCTTAGACAAAGACCTGGTCGAAAAGAAACGTTTTTAAACCCTTCTTAAAACCGACAAGGAAGCTGGTGAACGTATGTTGATGGAAGAGAATTCATTTTTACTTTTTCCTAACTATTATTACTCGGCTATTTATAAAGCAAAATGATTTATGTTTGTGACGTTTAAAACTAAATAATCAATGCAATGATACCTTAGTAATGAAAATATTGGTTTGATAAAATATATGTGCTTTTTAAACTGTGCCAGTTTGCCCTGTAATGTTTTTTTTCCTGAAAAAAAATAAATCTAAACTTTTTTTCAGAACTATCGGGAGTTTTAATGTTTAGGTTAATGCTTGTAAATAGGTACTATTTATACATATAAGATAAATCGGTACAAAAAAGCAGTGCACATTTGTTGAGTTAAAAAAAATATTTCGCCAACTTTCGATCGTCATCATCGGATGCGTACGACTCTAAATATAATGAAAAATAAACTAGTTTTTTGTTAAATAAAATGTTAACAGAGTAAACATGTAAAAAAATCCAAATCGAGACGATTTCACCCCGTCTTACCTTAGTGCATATTGACGAGAACATTATTAAACAAACAATTATTATTAAACAAACTTTGTTGTCAAGCTTCGAATGAATTTTGAATACACAACTACGAAAGAACGATCACAATAGTTCATTTCATAACAGAATCGCTAATTAGTTGAAAAAGTAATTTTTAGATTTAAATAAATAACCATTTGTTGAACATTCAAGATTTGTCTCTTAAATTTTTAACTTAACTTAATGATTAACTTAAAATGTTTATTAAACAATTTTTATCTCACGAAAAAAGAAAAAATAATTTCAATAGAATATTTCTAAACACGAAATATAAAAATTAATAAATATTTAATTTTTCTCGATCGCTTAATGAGTTCATTTATTTGTATCATAATTATGCCTAACTTACGTTCTAATTAATTCTAATGGTACTAAAATTAATTGAAGTTTCGTCATTTTAATTTTTGTATTGTAGTTGTTGTTTAAATTCAACGTTAATTACAATTGCTTACTCATGCAAGATGTTTCTCACAATATGCGTGGTTGCGTACGGATCAGTAAACATTGTCTGCAAGTACTGCAGTGCAATCTATGTATCAAATATGATACTGGTTAATTAATATTTAATTAACTTAATTAATTCAAATAATGTTTAAACAGGAGCACAAAACGAATTATTGAATATCTGAGCCAAATATTTATAGATATAAATACTGTATATTTGCTTATTAATAATATTTATAATGTAAAAAAAACAATGAACTCTCTTTTATCATATTTGTAATTGTTTTCAATTTTTTTGTGATCTTCATTTGTAAGTAATTATCTTTATGCCGTGTAAATCATGAATTATGAATAACTGACATACAAATTTGAAGAAAAAAAACAAAAAACTTTAGGACGAGATGGAAGAATAGAATAAAATGGTGGGAGGAATATAGTAAATAGAACACCGAGATTAGTATAAGAAAATGGCGGGAATAATGTAAGAGAATGGCGGGAATAATGTAAAAGAATGGCCGGAATAATATAATAGAATGACCGGAATAATATAATAGAATGGCGGGAATAATGTAAAAGAATGGCCGGAATAATTTAACAGAATGGCGGGAATAATATAAGAGAATGGCGGACATAACATAATAGAATGATCGGAATAATATAATAGAATGGCGGGAATAATGTAAGAAAATGGCCGGAATAATATAACAGAATGGCGGGAATAATGTAAGAGAATGGCGGGAATAATATAACAGAATGGCGGGAATAATGTAAAAGAATGGCAGGAATAATATAACAGAATGGCGGGAATAATGTAAGAGAATGGCGGGAATAATGTAAAAGAATGGCGGGAATAATATAACAGAATGGCGGGAATAATGTAAAAGAATGGCGGGAATAATATAAAAGAATGGCGGGAATAATGTAAAAGAATGGCCGGAATAATATAACAGAATGGCGGGAATAATGTAAAAGAATGGCGGGAATAATGTAAAAGAATGGCCGGAATAATATAACAAAATGGCGGGAATAATGTAAAAGAATGGCCGGAATAATATAACAGAATGGCAGGAATGATATAATAGAATGGCGGGAATAATATAACAGAATGGCGGGAATGATGTAAGAGAATGGCGGGAGGGGATGACGAGAAAATAAAGTTGTAACTAAAGGAAAGAACAAAAGTTGAACATAATTTGGTGACGAATAATATAATCAATAAACAAAGAGATGTTCACCTATTTGAACAATGGTTATTTCTTGCTTAATTAGTTTTAATTACATTAATTATATAATGAGGAAGAATCGAGTTCCTTTATTACCATCATCTTTAAAGTTATGTTACTGAAGCACAAAGTCTATCTTTCTTGCTGTGCATAGCCGAGTTAGATGATGGTGAACTCCCATGGCTTTGCTTAGCCTTGAAAGTATGTGATAGAAAAAATGTTGATCAACTATTGGAGATGTGTTTTGTGTGATAAGTAATGTGATAGACATCTTGTAAGAAAAACACAGCAATGGAAATGAAAGACCTAAAATGTATGTCATTACAAATATCTAGTAAAAAATGTGACAGGTGTCGCCACTAGAAGATTAAATTTTGTCCTACGTTCACTGTTTAAGTCTTGATGAATTGCGCGCTCGTGTGATTTGCTGCAAGACGATATCTTTTTGTTATTTATGTACTGCCTGTGGAGTCTCTCAAGATGAACTTCATCCTCTGGGTCTCAATTCCACATTCAGTGCTATCAACTCCTTCTCCTTAAGCACAGCTCTCTGGTAAAGTCTCAGCAAGCTGCTTCATTGTAGTACTTCAGTGCCGTAGCTGGGCATCGTCTCTCTATAATGTTAGTTTAAGCGATCTAAAAAAGTATCTCTAGTTTCTTACCTGAAACTTAAATGCACTGATGAATCGTTATATAGAGGATATCTTGCTACTGATCTTTTTAACCGCAATCTCCTCTCTGATATTGGTAACTTAATGTAATTTGTTGTGTAGAAACCAGTTTCAATGTTTAAAAATCTATAACAAGATAGTCTGAACCGTACATGTAAATATAATCAACTTCGAGTGTGAATTATACACTAATATTTAATGAATAAACATTAATTCAAGCAAAAATGTTTACTTTACATCGAAACAAAATTTAATTTAAATTTATCCAAAGTTTTTGATTAGCATTATTTAGTTTTTCTTATTATTAAAAATACTTTTTCTTACCATTAAAAATACTTTTTCTTATCATTAAAAATACTTTTTCTCTTATCATTAAAACTTTAAATAAACTTTTTTTATTTTCTTTTAATTAGTATATTGTTTTATTACATAAGAGACATAATCATTTAAGATTGTCGATTTAAAATATTAACAAATAAAACATAAACTTTTCAAAAAACTTTGCATTGTTTTGAACTTGATTTCGAGAAGTGAATTAATAAGCTGTTAAGATATTTGGAATTTATTCCACAGTAATCGAGTGTTTTCGGTTGAGCAGGTCTGCAAAAGAATCGTACATAACTTTCATCTCGGGCGCGGGAGTGTTGAGCTGAATAATGTGTGGTCACCACCATGAAACTAAAGCATTATTCTTTTTATAAATTATTCTATCAGTTTTATTTATAAAATCTGAAACATTTATCAGAGAGTGGTTTATCATTGTTAGAAACATTATTTATGTTTCAATATTTTGGTTGCGGAGGACCCTAATTTTTTTGGCGATAGTACCTGCATATTAATTTTTCGATATGTAGTCACTATCATAAGTTCTTTTTTAGAAGTAGGCTTAGTTTAGGTTTGAATCAACCATGAAACGTAATCTACATTTTGAAATGAACATTTGTCGAAGCTTCATATATTCAAACTTTTTGTTACTACACATATCAAGTTGTCTGTGTTCCAGGGAATCAGCTTAAATGTGAAACTTCCTTGAAACAAGGGTAAAATTATCATGTGTGTTATATAACTTAAAGGTAGATCGCCTCCAACCATTATCACTGCAAACACTTTATTAACTTTATATGTCTAAGATAGTCAAAATTTATATCATCAAATTGACTAACCTTTGTTAACAGTGCACTGTTAACAAAGGTTAGTCATGAAAATTTAATCAAGTGTGTTCTGTCCCCTCTGACAAAAGAGTCGGACAAAAAAGAAATTAATCAACTGTGCATTAAAAAACAAAACAAATATAAACAAAACCTCGCCATTATTTGGATCGACAATAGCACAAATGAGGTAAGTTCTGTGTTATTTGAATGCGGGTTGCCTCACTTGTGCTATTATTTATCCATTTGATCAACGTGTTCACTATTTAGAAAGCATTAATTATACTGAAAAATGTATATAAGCAATCGTTTAAATTATATAAATATACACACGCATTGTATTATTGTTGTCATCATTAAAAAATGTTCATTCTGCAAAATGGCAAAGATTGAAGACTCTGTTTCTTTGAGAACCAAACTGAACAACATTGACTCTTCGACATTTAACGTCTCCGGTCTTTGCTGCAACGCGGCCAACGAAATATTTTACGACGTTTCCTTTTCAACAAAGATTGAACTTTCAACATTTATACAATATATAAATTATACTTTTTTGTTTTTTTGTTTGACAAATCGTATCGAGATTAACTAAAAAAAAATTATTTTATCGTTCAATATCAGTTCTTTTCTGGGTCAATTTATGCACATAAATATGTAAATCTTATACTTGATTCAGAGAATACTTAGCTTCTCAGTATCAGAGAAGAAATTTAGGCACCAATGTCAAGATTCAAAAGACGCTTTGGATATATCCGTCTGAAAATATTCAAAACTGAATTCTCGTAGATGGTAGCTGATGAAAAACCTACGGAAGCTTGGCATTGTCACAATATCTTTTCTTTTTAACTGGAATATAACATCTATGCAGGCCCATGGATAGCGAAAATGTTAAAGTATTTAGATTTATGCAAGCCTATCATTTCTTGCAATGAAAGGTATTATGCTTAAAATTAAACACACAGTTTGACAAGAATAAGTTTGATCTTGAAAAGATTACTCAACCTTAAAATATATTTTATCAACAGTGCTCAGATATTAAACTTAACAAAGAAATTATTTTACTTGAACTTGGACTGGTAACTGTTTAGGTATAATTGGGACTTGAATCTTATAAAAAATCTCCCGATAAACTCGTTGGGTTAATACAACTCGTACTCTTGCATTTCTCGTAAATCTTGTAAGTGTTGATATTTCATTAATTTCATTCTTAGTTTTTTAATTAAATTATGGAGTATACAAAATGTACACAGCTACACTGCAAACATTGATACAACCCATAACTGTAGGTAGATGATTTCACGGCTTAGATAAATATCTAATTAAATTTTTTAAATTACTTTGAACTTTTTCATTGAACTGATTGATTTATATGAACTTGTAAGTAGCATTGTTATTGTTGGTAAAATGTTTATTGCCAAGGTAGTTTTGCTGTTTTTGCAGAGCATAGATCAAAATTTCCAAAATATTTTCTTTCATTTTTCATACTTATGTTGTTGTATTTGTAATTCGCGAGCAAAGCAAAAGAGTGAATTATATTTTTGTTGTTTTCGTTTTTGTCGCCTTTTCTCCAATATATGTTGAACGGCCATACAAAGATAATATTTTTACCTTGAGAATATTTTTTACACTGTAATAACAGAATAACTAATGGTTGAGATGTTCAAACATATATATAGTATAGTTATAGCATCGTATTAAGGATAAATTTAGAAAATGTTTAGTGGAAATGATGAATCTGTATTGTTTAAGGTTGGCTTGATCTTAAATATATGTATTGACTCAAGGGTACGGAGATTTTTGGTATTTGTGGAAGAATAAACTATTTTAAAGTTTGTGTTATTTGTTGGGTGATCATGGTGTTCCATGTGTGACCTTATTGCTGATTGATTGGGATTCTTTAATTGTCCTGTCGCACTCTCAAACCATTAACAGTATATATGTTTGAACATCTCAACCATTAGTCATTCTGTTATTACAGTGTAAAAAATACTCTCAAGTTAAAAAAAATTCTCAAGTTAATATATGTGTGTACGTAAGATAATATTTATATTATTTGTTACATATTTTTGATTTAATAATAGCACATAAGTATATAATATTTAGTTGTTATGCTACAACTTCATTTTTGGTGCAACCACATGTTAAAACTTCTACTCGATCACAGCCTTAATTCTTTTACGATCTTTCTCTCATGTTTTCATAAACGTAAAATAAATAACTGAAAATCGATTCAATAAGAAGAGTTATTTTACTTTGATGTTAAAATTGTGATGTGTGTTTAAAAATCATAAAACAAATAACATGGAAAAAATCTAAATGGATCAACGCTAACTTTAAGACACCGCATTAGCTTTAAAACTTTATATGGAAAAGTTCTAGAAGCAAAATTTAAAGTTTTAGCTCATCACAACTCAACAGCAGCAAAAGTTTTCAAAAAGTTTCATCACGTTTCAGAAAATTAGTTTTCGGTCCACAACAATTGTGTCACAACTTTCAACGAATTTTCAGCGACACACAAATGTGGAAGAATCTTTTGAAATAAATGTTCTTATTTAAAAACTGAAAATTATAAATATAAATATTTTAAATACTTTTCTCCTCGCCGTCTTCGTCGCCTTCGCGACTAAAATGAAACCTGATTAATTTTATGAAAACCTTTTTCTGTTTCAGTTTCTTAGAAGGAAAATTGACCCGAGTGTGTCTTATTTTGTTACAGGCGACAAATAAACAATGCAATGAAAAATAAAAGGAAACAAAGAAATGAACAATTTATATAAAAAATGAAACATAAGCAAGAAACAAATGAATAAACAAGCAAACAAACAAAAAATTAATAACCAACTAAGCAAGAAAGCAAATAAGCAAGAAAAAAAACAAGCAAATAAGCAAGAAAATAAATGAGCACATAAGCAAGACAATAAATAAGCAAAAAAGCAAGAAAATAGATAAGTAAGCAAACTAGCAAGAAAGCAAATAAGCAAGAAAATAAATAAGGAAAGAAGTAAGAAAAGAAAAAAGCAAATAGGCAAGGAAATAAATAAGGAATTAAGTAAGAAAAAAAACAAGCAAACAAACTAGAAAAAACGCAAATAAGCAAGAAAATAAATAACCAAATAGGCATATAAAGCAAATAAACAAGAAAAAAAACTAAACACATAAGCAAAAAAGTAAATGACAAATAAGCAAGAAAATAAACAAACAAAAAAGCAAGAAAAAAGATAATTAAGCAAATTAGCAAGAAAGCAAATATGCACGAAAATAAATAAGCAAATAAGTAACAACATAAATAAACAAATAAGCAAGAAAAAAAGTAAACAAGAAAATAAACAAGCAAACAAAAAACAAAATAAAAAAGCAAATGAGCAAGAAAATAGATAATCAAATAAACAAATAAGAGGTAGATGAATAACCAACTAAGCAAGAAAGCAAACAAGCAATAAAATAAAAAAGCAAAAAAATAAACAAGCAAACATGTAAGAAAAAAATAAGCACACAAACAAGAAAATAAATAAGCAATTAAGCAATAAATTAAATATGCAAGAAATAAGAAAGGAAATGAGCAAGAAAATAAACAAGCAAGAAAATAAATAAGCAAATAAGCAAGAAAGCAAATAAACAAGAAAAAAATAAGCAAGCAAATAAACAAGCAAACAAGCAAAAAACAAATAAGCAAATAAGCAAGAAAATAAATAAGGAAACAAGCAAAACATAAATAAGCAAGCATGCAAAAAAAACGAGCAAATAAGCAAGGAATTAAATAAGGAAACAAGTAAGAAATTAAATAAGGAAACAAGCAAAAAACAAATAAGCAAATAAGCAAGAAATCAAATAAGGAAACAAGCAAAAAACAAATAAGCAAACACAAACAAGCATAATTATAGATTGTGTGAAAACATTTAAACCAGAAACGTATTGACGATCCAAATGGTGGACGGAAGTCTGGAAAGATTGATCGGCCGCTTAGGTAAATTAGGCTGACCTGCATTTCACAAAGAATCGTTTTGTGAGAAATTTATAATTATTTATTCACTATTTGCCTCTTGATAAAACCGTTTTTATAGTTCTTGCTACATTTATAATTATAATTATAATTATAATTATAATTATAATTATAATTATAATTATAATTATAATTATAATTATAATTATATTTATAATTATAATTCTTGTTACATTTAAATTGAACTAAATAAAACAAATATGAAAGAATTGTGATTTTTATTATTATGTTCTAATTAATATATTTAAGGGGGTTTTATAGAAAAAAATATTTATAAGAAGTTAGTACTTGTGAAAAATACATCTTATACTTAATTTTAAATGTTATGTATCGGATCATAAAAATTAAAAACTCAGTGAGAACCAACACCTGCGAATAAGTATTTTAACATTTTCATGCACTGCTGTTCATTGTATTAGATCTTTAATCAATCAATGATTGAATAAATAATCTTTGCGTCTTGAGAGTCATACGAGTGTGGTTGGGTTATACATTATTATACGGTTGAGATAGTAATGTAAGCAGAGTAAAACATAAAATAGGAGGAAAATTGTGAACTTAAAAATTGAATATTATTGGTTTCAATATCATTTATAGTATGCCTGTGTGATCACCCAAGGCTACCAGCACACTACAGATAAGATACAAGTTGAACGTATTTGATTCGTTCAATGGTTTATTGAACCAATGCAATGAAGCAAAAACAAAAACGTTAATTATACAATGTGTTTAAAACGAACCTAGAAAAATGACAGAATATTTAAATAAAAAATATGAACTTCTTTGCCAGAGTGATGAAAAGAGAACTTCAGAAAATAAAAATAAAAACTTGATAAATAATGAGTTATGAAACTCTTCTAAAAGAAGAATATGTTTATAAGAATCAACAATCTGAACAATTTAGAACATGGAATAACCTAGTTTAATTAAACGAAAGTTAAGAATTTAACATTAGCTTAGCAAATCCACGTTTTCACGAATCTCTGATTTATGTAAGACGATTATTCACAAAAAACAGGACACTATTAAAGCTTTGTATAAATGTTTTGAGTTATAGGTAAATCAATATAGCCTTTAAGAGTAGAATAAACTATGGGTTTTAACAATAATAATAACACAATAGTGTTAATTGAATGTAAGCTTGTTTACAAACTGAATTAAAATGTGCCTGTCATAGAGAGGTTATTATCGGAAACAACTCCAATGTATTGAGCTGAAAGTGATGGGCTATTACTGTGATGCCAAAAGATAGTGTAGAGTTGTAATTTTTTTGATAATTCATAGAGTGAGCTATTGTACATAAGAAAACCTATTGGACCAGCATTGCTCCCTTCAGGTAATCCATGTTTGGTATTGAATACTCTCGAATACATATTATGAATATTTACCCTGAGTTTAAGGTCTATTAAATAAGAACTTATCCAGTGAAACGATGTATTTGAAATACCAAACTCATTAATATTCTACTATGATCTACAGTGTCAAAGGCAGCACTGAGGTCAAGTAACAATAATATAGTAACTTTTTGGTTGTCCATGTTCGTAATTATGTCGTTTTTAATTATAATTGATAGCGCTTCAGTACTATTATTAGGCTTATAGGCGGAATTTTAATTTTTTCAATGCTGATTTCTTTGACAGTTTAGGGGAATATGTGAGATTGCTGATTGGTCGGTAGTTATTGAAATCAACGGCAGTGGATTTCTTTGGTATGGAAGGAATGGTTTGCTAGTTTCACAAGTCTGGTTCAATAATCATGAACGTTTCTCAGTTTGGAAAGAAAATTAAAGAAATCAAAGCTCAAAAGTTCAAAAGAAGAATCTCAATAAGCTCTACTCAACGATAATAATTGGTTTAAATTAGCAATATAAACTGAATGAATAAAATCACAAAAAAAAACTCAATGGTGATCATTAGTGAACGTTTCTCCCTTAATTATCCAACTTTTAGCTATTATAGGCTTCTCGTATTTTATAAGAATAAATATACTCTATGCTATTACCAGTATTATTTTTATTGCTGTTATTACTGGAATTAGTATTACTATTTCTACATATCATTGATATTTCAGGAATTGATAAAGAAATTTTCAATAGAAAAGAAGGCCATCTAATCATAGATTGACTTCTATGAAGATGATTTACTTTTCAAGTACCTCTGGGATTTATAATTTATGTTTATTGATGTTTCTTCAATCATCTTCCTGTTTTACGTTTTTTCATTACTATTACTATTATTATTATTCCTTTCATTAGCATTATTATTATTATTCTTTTAATTTAGTTATTGTTATTATTGTCATTTGGTATACTTAATTTTGATCGGTAGTATTATCATTATTATTTTCATTACCTCTATTAATATTATTCTTTGCATTAACATTATTATTAATTTATTATTTTTAATATTGTTATTATTACTATTATTACAATAATTATAATTGTTATTATTATTGGTATCAGTAAAAATTTTAATGATTTTATGGCATTATTTTTATTATCATTATTGCATACTGTTACTAAATATACTTATCAATATTATTATTATTATTACTTTTATTTTCATTAGCATTATTATTATCATTGATTTCATTATTAATATTATCATTTCTTATTATTGTTGATATTAATATTGTTATACTTATTTTTTCGTTATTATTGTTATTATTATTATTATTATTTTTAATATTATTATTATTATCATTATTATTATTATTATTATTATTTTATCGTTATTGTTATTATTATTAGTAAGATTTGTAATGATTTTATGGCATTATTTCTATTTTGAATGTTTCATACTGTAACTGAATATTGGTTTGGAGATTCAGTCATGTTATTTGTTCATCTATACAAGGATTTGAACAGACGAGAGATCCAGGTTAGGTTAGAGGAGCAAAGTCAAGGTTAAGTTTTGGGTGAACAGCGTCGCACGCTGTATGATGACTGCAGTATTTAAGGAAATTTTGGCAAATTTCACAACCTAACCTGACTTTGTTCCTCAAATGGTTTTCGACGGCCAAAAACACCTATTAGAACCAATACACCAATTAAAACTAGTACAGTTGGTACACTTGTCAATTGTAAACATAAATTGAAACGATAGTGATTATGTTATAAGCTTCAATTACAGGTTATAACTAATTTTGTATTGTTTTGTTTCAATAATTTTTGTCAAAGGATGATCATATTGACATCATATTTCACTACTTTGCAACTATTTGACAAGTAGTTTTGAAAATAAATACCTATGTAAAGGTACGGTTCCGTTCAACTTTTACCAAGTTTTGTTTTTGTTTGGTGTGTCATGATAATGCTACTAATTTATAGCCGGAACCATAGAACAACTATACCGCTATCACCAGTGACGCGTAGGTTTTTTCATTCATAGTTAGACGCTCTTCAACACATTTTTTTTGCTTTTAACCGCTTGTTTTAGTACATTTTTCATTTATTTCATTAGTACGTCGTTTTTTTTAGTTGTTTTGGCCTCTTTTGGTAGTAAATTACATGCAACAATTTTGTTTTTGATTTTCTCCAGTCAGTAGTTACCCAGTGGGCACCCAACGTTGTTTCAACCATTGTTTGAGAGTTGAATTGAGGTTTGTTAAGCAACAAACCCAATATAAACGGTATTAAA
>JARUHE010312074.1:0-11959 GCA_031471125.1 Archaeomysis grebnitzkii | reverse complement strand
CTAGTGTATTAGTCTATGTGTTGTATACGTAACGTTCTCGACAAATTTGTTTCTTAATTCAAATAAAATCGTATAACATTGTGTCAATGTGATTAAAATTAAGAAAATGTGATTTAAATCAAAAAAGTGCGGTTGAGAACACTAGATTAGAAAATCGTTTGATTAACCTCGAAAGTAATGCATACAAATTCATTTTAAAATTTTGCTTATCCTATTGTTTCTTCTATAAACGGGCTTGAAATACACCTAAGCCCAATATATTATATTCTTATATATGAGTATAGAATATATGTTTTATTGAGGTATCGAATTTTCAATTATAAATTTTATTATTTTATATCTATTTTTTGAACAAAGCAAATAGGTTTCTTCGCATTGTTCATTGTTCCCAAGATGTTTTTAGCAGCTGTACTAACCATCAGTTTTAAATGTATACATATAAACTTTGTTAAGTCTTAGACATATAGTTATAATAATCATATATTCTAAATCATAACTAAGACAGTAAAATAGTTGACTTGTGCATACCTCGCACATAAATTACAATTGCGAATTGTAATTTCAATATCTGACTTATATTAGTATTAGAATATGACTAATTTATTATTAATAGAATGTATTCCAGGACAAGCAATGCAAAGGCAATTGTTTGCCGGTTTATTATATGGATTGAAAATAGCACAAGTGCGGTAACCCACATTGAAATAACATAGAGCTTACCTCACTTGTGCGATTGTCGATTTATATATTGAAATGCGAATGCTGGGATTCAATAAACGATAATTCAAAATATGTTTACAGCCTCCCAATCATCAATTTCATTTCAAAGTTACCTTCTCGAACATCTTATTTTGTTATTCATGAAATTCATTCTATTATTATTATTATTCTATTTTTATTATACATGATTTATTACTATTTTTATGATATATTGTATTATGCATGAGTTATTATTATTATTATTATTATTTTTACGTTATACATTATTATACATGAATTAATGTTGTTATTATCATGATATATTTTAGTATAAATGAGTTATTATTATTATTATTATGTTTTGTTTTATTATACATAAGTTATTATTATTATTTTATCTTTTGTTATACATGAGTTATTATTATTATTTTTATTATTTTATATTTTATTATACATGAATTATTCTTATTATTATTATTATGTTATACTTTATTATTTATTAATTATTATTATTATTATACTATATTTTATTATGCATGAGTTATTAGTATTATTATTATTAGTAATATGATATATTTTATTATGCATGAGTTATTATTATTATTATTATTACGTATATGTTAGTATATATGAACTAATATTATTATTATCATGATATATTTTAGTATAAATGAGTTATTATCATTATTATGTTTTATTTTATTATACATGAGTTATTATTATTATATTATATTTTGTATACATGAGTTATTATTATTATTATTATTATTATCATTTTATATTTGATAATACATGAATTATTATCATTATTATTATGTTATTTTTTAGTTTTCATTGATTATCATTATTATTATTATTATGATATATTATATTAAGCATGAGTTGTTATTATTATTATTATGGTATGTTTTATTATACGGGTACATGAATTATTATTAGTATTACGTTATATTATAGTATACATGAATTATTATTATTATTATTATTACGTTATACTTTATTATTCATTATTTATTATTGTTATTATACTATATTTTATTATGCATGAGTTATTAGTATTATTATTATTATGATATATTGTATTATGCATGAGTTATTATTATTATGATTATTACGTATACTTTATTATACATGAACTAATATTGTTATTATCATGATATATTTTAGTATAAATGAGTTATTATCATTATTATGTTTTATTTTATTATACATGAGCTATTATTATTATATTATATTTTTTTATACATGAGCTATTATTATTATTATTATTATCATTTTATATTTGATTATACATGAATTATTATCATTATTATTATGTTATTTTTTAGTATTCATTGATTATTATTATTATTATTTATATTATTATGATATATTATATTATGCATGAGTTATTATTATTATTATTATTATGGTATGTTTTATTATACAGGTACATGGATTATTAATAGTATTACGTTATATTATATTATACATGAATTAATATTATTATTATTATTATTATTATTATGATGAATTTTAGTATAAATGAGTTATTATTATTATGTTATTTCATATTCTAAATGAGTTATTATTATTATTATGTTACATTCTATTATACACGAATAATTATTATTATTATGTAATATTTTATTATACATGAATTATCATTATTATTATATTACATTTTATTATACATATATTATTATTATTATTTACTATTATGTTATAATTTATTACACGTGAGTTATTATTAATACTGTTATGTTATATTTTATTACACATGAGTTATTATTAGTATTATTATTATTACGTTATATGTTATTATACATGAATTATTATTATTATTACGAAATAGTTTATTATACATGATATACAATTATTATTATTATTTTGTTATATTTTATTATGAATTAGTTATAATTATTATTATCATTATGCTATAATTTGTTATACATGAATTATTATTATTATTATTATTATCATTATGTTATGATGTATTATACATGATATATTATTATTATTACTATGTTATGTTTTTATATACATGATTTATTATTATTATATTTTGTTTTATTATAGGCCTAAATGAGTTATTAATATTATTATGTTATATTTTCTTATACATGAGTTATTATTAATTTTGTTATGTTATATTTTATTAAACATGAGTTATTATGATTATATACTATGTGTTATGGTGTTATACATGAGTTATTCTTAATAATATTATATTGTTATATGTTATTAATTGAAAATTACTAATTAATTTTTTTTAAATTATACACGAGTTATTATTATTATTGTTATGTTATAATTTATTATACAAGAATTTGTATTATTATTATGTTATGGTTTATTATACATGAGTTATTATTATTATTATTGTTTTATACTTTATAATTATTATTTTCATTATGTTATATTTTAATATAAATGAATTATTGTTTATTACCTTAAATAATCCTAAACATGAGTTATGTTTTGTTATTATTAGTGTAGTGTTTTGTTATTATTATTGCAATGTTTTACTTTTATTAATTAATTATATTGTATTTTTGTTATTATTGTTGCATATGTTATTATGTATGAGTTATGTGTTTCAGTATTAGTATTATTATCATTAGTTTTCATTTGCTTATACATGATTCATTTTTTATTGTTGTTATTAAACATGTGTAATTTTATTATGTAAGAGATAGTTTTTGTTTCTAAAATTGTAATGTATGTTACTATGTATGAGCTTCTTTTTTTCGTAGTGTTACTATTATTAGTATTACTACATTGTTTATTATGCACGAATTGTTTCTTATTAATGTTACTATTATTTTTGTTTTTAAAATATAATTGGTGAAACTGTCGAACACTGACCCAAACTGTATGGCAACGGCCTAGTTTTGAATCTAAGCTGCCAGCAGCGTGGAGTTGAATTCAATACTTCCTAAGAGTAGCTACAGAAACTCAAAATTTCTAATCTAACCCAATTCTCGTATGTGCAGGGTGTAAATATAAACAAAATAAGCTATATGAATTCACGAAAACAGTTTGTAATAATTATGTAATGAAATACTGAAAAGTATGTGAATTGAGTGTTTAATGACGGGTGTACGTATTATTGCAATTTCTTAAAATCACTATCCTAGAAATTAATATATTTCACTATATTGCAATGTTTTGCAACAAATCCCTATGAAAAACAAAAGTTGGCCAGTGCTTCGACAGTTTTACCTGTTATTATTGTATTATGCATCATTTGTATTTTTCTTAATTAATTAAACTCTATTATGTATACAATACATTTTATTCTTTATATTAGTTTTGGCTATATTGTATATGAGATATTTCATGTTACTATTCCTTCATTACATATTATTATTCATGTTTTTAATGGTACTATTATTGATGTACAAGTTTTTTCCTGGGGAAGAATTGTTATTATTATTATAACTGATTTGCTATTCATGAATGTAAGTGTTGTTTTCATTTGTTTTATTTCTTAGTAGCACGATTATAAAGTTTACATAGTTACATACCGTACGAGGACGTGGTACGTCTGCTTGGACATGGCTAGCATATGTGTGTCTTTAAAACTACTTTGCAAAATGCTCCAACACAATGAAATATATATATAAATTAGAACAATGAAACATTATATTAATTATTTTTATAAATAAGTGGTAAATTTGTGAAACGTACGTCTGTCACTTATTCTTGCCATTTTATTAATTATTTTTGATTGTATCGCGAAAGTTTTGTTTAACTATTTCACATACATGAGAGTCAAGTTAGGCTGTGTTTGGTGAATGTATATAGTGCGTCATATTTGTATTTACTGAAATAGAAGAATTAAATGTTTCAATTGCGCGGCAGCAAGAAAAAATCCAACCGTTGTCGTATATCGTCCATTATGTGCAACCGATCCTCACCTCAATTTTTGCAACAACCAGTTAAGATTTAAAGGGTTAAAATGATAGTATCTTTTTACTCAAAATAATGTAGATTAGCCCTTGAAGATCCATCAAAGTATATGTAAAATATGTAAAAACTAAATAAAAACGTAGGTCAATTTTTTGAATAGCTATGTTGTTTAAAATATTTATTATCCGATCGACGGTTAAATCATAATAATTATTATTATCATAAATAAAACAAATGTTTCCATTAAATTATATTCCGAACTAAAATTAAAACTATTTTAGTTTTAAGAAAATATTCTATTGTTAAGCTTAATCTATAAAAGTTAAAATAATATTTAAAATGTTTGTTTAATATTTTCCGCAGCGTTCAAATAAATCTTGATGAATTGAATTAATTTTATAATTATAATGTTTGACAAAAGAAAAATTATTTTATTATAAATTATAAATTTACTTTTTATATATTCATTATTATATAACAGTTATTATCATTTTGTGATACTTATCCTTATTGATTTTGTTTTTACTTTCAAAACCCTGTCTGGTATTATTTATTTATTAACTAATTAATTATTTTTATTTTTTATTTTTTTAGCATGGATTTATTTATTTACTTAGCATTTCTTTATTTATTAATTAACTATTAGTTTTGTCAGTATTAGTACCATACAGTGTTAATATCACTAATTTGCCGTTTATTGATTTAAGTTAACATTAGTGTTGTTATTATTAGTATTATTATTCGATTGTCACTAACTGATTGTTAATACTACTTCTAACACGAATGCAGGCGGTCTTGATAAAATTAATAGTTTTTAACTTATACAACAATTGAGCTTTGAAAGTTTGAAAATAAATTAATAAGGAAGTACATTAAAGGTTGGCTCAATTGTTTTCGTTTCAATGAAAAAAATCTTATTATTATTGTTATTATGAAGAGAAAAATATTTTCAGCCGAGTTTCTTATTAAACATTTGCTGTCGACAGCTATGTAGCTGGGTTTGTATCAGCTTTTTATAATTGTTATTGCATTCTCTTATGTTCTGTTGTGATTATAGTAATAATTGTAAATACAATTATAACTGTAATAATAATTATAATTGTGATTATTATTGTTATTGGAATTACAAATGTAATTATTATTGCAATGGCAATTATTATTGTAATGGCAGTTTTACTAAAAGTAGCAGGCCGTTATAGGCCATTGTTTGTAAAGTAAATTTCTAAAGTGTTTAAATAATAAAATAAACTTCCATTAAAAAGTTTTTGGTTAAAAAATACACACGCACACACACACACGACTTTGAGTTGTGTATATAATAAGATAGTAATTATAATTATAATTATAATTTAAGTTACAATTCAAATTATAATTGACGTTGTATTATAATGTTAATTGTTACCCTAAATTTCAAAATAGTAATCTTAAGAAATGTATTTTAGTGTGTTATTGCCCTATTCCCATGAAATATCCTTCAAATAAATACTTTTAGTTCATTATTTTCAATGAAATAAATAAAAGCATCATTGATTCCGTTAATAAAAAATCAACTGTTTTAGCGATGCTTCCAATAATATTATAAAATAAATAATTAAATAAATAAATAAATAAATAAAAAAAAATAAATAAATAAAAGCATCATTGATTCCGCTAATAAAAATCAACTGTTTTAGCGATGCTTCCAATAATATTATAAAATGTTAGTTACTCTGAAGATTTTCAATTTTATAAAATAACAAAGTAAAACAATTTGGCATATTTGAATTTTAAAATAAAAATGTTTAAATTTATTTGTACGAGTATAAAAATAATATTATTTATAAACTTACAAAAAATATAATCTATTTTTTATCGTTGTATGATCGTATTTCCATCTACAGTGTTGTCATGTTTTTGTTAAGAGTGTTATCATCTTTTTGTATACAGTGTTATCATCATTTTCCAAACATCATCATCTGCATTATCAACGTCATAGTCCTTGCGACATTTACCGTCCTTATCGTCGTTATCATTATCATCATCCTCATCATGACAATGTTCGTTATAATTATAATTTTCATCAAGTTATATTACTAGTATTAGTTAGATTATGAGAGAATATAGAAACAGTTTCATAAAATTTAAACTTTAGCATCTTAATCATTTATGAGATAAAAAGACTTTAAACACATTTAATTTAAACTTTAGACTTAATTTGATAAATAATTTAAATGCTCTCTCTAATTATGGATGAAAATTAGATTCGCTTCCACTTAAATAAAGAATATATTATCCACCTTGTGCGCTACATCCACTGTACATGTCAAATGTACTGTGCATGTGTGTGTTTGTATTTTATGTGGGTGTTTATTTATATGGGGTTGTATATGTCGAGGTGTTTTTGTGTATGCGTGCGTGTGTGTGGTTGTAGGTGCGGGCACATTTAATTGCATTTAATGTCGTTTTAATAACTTCAGCTTGAAGTTTCACGTTTTGAGAAAACAAGGAAGTACTAATATCCGTAACCTCCATATTTGTCCTACCAAAATGTGTATACGATATAATCACGAATGTAAGCGATCTCTTAAACATATGACATTTCATTCAAAATACAACTTTTAAAAACTAGTTGCAATAATAATAAACATTAATATTAATAATAATACTGCATCAAAATTATAGAGCGCTTTTCATCTGTAACCGCTTTTAAATCGCTTGTTTTGTTCATCTTCACTACCCACAGCAGGTGATGTGTACCCTAAAGATATGCAGCCGACATACAGTAAGGCGCTTCCTTGAAGCTGTGGTAAGCTTAGCACATGATAACTTAAGAGAATACAGCCACGCTCAAATTATAATTATAATTATCAAGGACTAGACCCGATGCCAATGAGAATTACTTGTACAACATTAATCTTCAGGCGGTGATCGTACCGATAATAGCACAAGTTGGGCAACCCATATTCAAATAATATTGAGCCTACCTCACTTGTGCTATTGTCAATTCATGTGTGTATGAATATATGTTAATCACTGTATAGCTTAAGCTTTAACGTTACAACTTTTGCAAAAACATATGCGTTAATTTTGAAAATATTTTGCTTGGATGTTTTAAATAAAAACATTTTTTCAACTTAAAAGAACACAAAAATGTTTCCAATGCAAGACATTTTCCATAAACATAAAAATAATTTTCACATATTCCAAGAAAAAAATATCTCCAGAATATTTTGAGTGAATTAAAGTAGTTTTAAAAAAAATATCTTTTGACATTCCCTGCCAATCTATTTTTTACACAAAATAACTTCTAACTCAGATTGTATCATCCCAGCACAAAGGCACATGAAGTGTACATTGTGTTATCTAAAATTTTCCATTGTGTTTTATTGTATTGTGTTGTATGAAAGATAGTGAAAAAGTTGCATCTTAACATCAGGTGGTCGCGCGAATGACTGTACGTCGTAGTGACCAAAAAACATTTTATTATATCTTGTGTTTATTTTTATTTGGATATCTTTTGTTATAATCATACCAAAAATATGTATATTTACGATTATCCTATAGCTTTAAGTTTATTTCAAATCATAGTATAGTTTTTATAGTTTGCATCTTGCAATCATTCTAATATCTAGTTGATGTTATTATTTATTTATATTTGATATGGTTAAAAAACATACTATTCATAAGTTTTAAATTTAGATACAAGTTTTTTTTATAAGTATTTTTGTTGGTTTACTTGAACAAGTCTTAATTGTATTTTTGGACTAGAAGGAGTTTTTACAATATTCTTTGTTACTTCTTAAATGCTTACATTAATTTCATTACATTATTTTGTAAGCAACAACACACATTCATTTTTTATTTTGTTTACTTGTAGCATCATCATAATTGTTTTAATAAATTTCAACATGACAAAAAACTTACTTATACAGTATATAGATTGGAAGCCAAGTTTTATTTACAAGGCCGAATCAGAGATGGGTACTTTTAATTTTATAATAATATATTAATATTCTAGTAATTTGGCTACTTGAAGAGTGTTTTTATGATTGGAGTGAGTTGGTACCATCTCATCAGGAAACTTGAAGAACACGTGGTTAGTCCTAGGCACAAACAAGATGTGTCCTAGCATCTGCCGGAACACATTTCCACCAATTTGAAAATTGTCAGGTTCTAGCGATTGTCAGTAAAGGTCTTCCAACATAATATGAGATTGGTACTGTCTGTTTGACAATAAGTGCAGGTTAAGTGCCCATAGCTTAATAGAGTAACTTATTTTTACCAACTCTGCATAGAATCCCATAATATCAAGTCACTTACATATTAAGAATTCCAAAGCAGTATAGTTTTTCATAAAAACAGGGGAGCGAAAGATCATAGTTGTTATGTACTTTCCTGTATACATTAAAATTATGTGAAAGTAAACGTTTTGTTTAATTTAAAAAAAAATAGTTTTCTTAGAAGACATTGATATTTTAAACAAAAATTATTGTGATACATAAGTTTACGTTGTTTTGAACAGAAACATATAATTGATAAATAGTTTAGTGTGAGCTATTTTATGTTTACTAAATCAATTACTTAGCCATTACTACTGACTAAAAAATATAGTTATTATATGTATATATTGATAAAGTATGTGTATGTATTCATGTATATATACATAAAAACCCACTAACCTGATAATGAAAATGATCTTGCCCAAAGAAAACGCAAATAAATTTAGATCCAGGCAAGAAATAATTAAATAAAAATGGCGAACCCATAAAATAAAGGATGAAAAGTTCCATTAAAAATGAGAATTTCGACCTCCGACGCAATGATTCCAAAAGCCTTATAATGGCTTCCTTTCCGGCCCGAGGAAATCGGAGCTCCGCCAGTCTCGATACGACGTCCCAGGAACGATTCTCGGATGTGCTCCCGTCATTAGTCTCTGTGGAGATGCGCTCATCTGGTGTGTACGTTTGGTTGTGTGCACCTATGAGGGTGATCATGGACGTGTTTTCTCTTGTATGCGTGTATGACTTATGTGTGACATGTATTTAGTTGTACATGATAGTATGCTTATTGATTTCCCTTTTATGCGTACATTACTTGTTTTCAGGCGTTTATCGTGTACGTAACTATGTGTACATATGTGTTTGTTTGTCCATTGTGTGTAAGTTTAAATGAGTACTATGTTTGTAGTCTTATATAATTATGTATTTTTTTATTTCCCGTGTATGCGTGCATGACATGTTTTTAGGTGGATATTGTGTATGTAACTATATGTACACATTTTTACTCTTGTGTGCGTGTATGTTTTTAGTACCAACTTTGTATGCATGTTGGTTTTCCATGTAGGCGCTCATGACATTTTTTTCGGGTGGATACTGTGTATGTAACTAGGTATACACATTTGTGTCCGTGTATGCGTGCATGTTTTAAGTAACCACTTTGTATGCACATGATTACATGTTTGTTAAATTCCACTTATTTCGTGCGTAGAATAATTTTAGATGGGTATTGTGTATGTAACTAAATGTCAACATGTTTTCCTTTGTATGTGTGTATGTTCTAAGGGATCATTGCATATGTAGTTTTATATATATTTTTTTCTTTTATTCTCATGTATGTGTACAAGGTATGTTGTTACGTTTATATTGTAGAAGTAACTATGTGAACATATACTCTTGTTTCCTCTTGTATGCGTGCATGGCATATGTTTAGATGGATATTGTATATGTACTGCATGCAATTGCATGCGCATATATTTCGTGTTAGCCCTGTGCGAGTGCATGTCATAGCTTACAATAGTAGTGCGTATGCAGTTATTTGTATTTAAATTCATGCTTGTAAGTTTTTACTTTAATATTGTATATGAGGAGTATATTTCCTAAATTTTCATGTACTTATTTCTTCTAATTTGAGTTTTATTTATGATTGCATTAAGTACGATGTTGCAATGAAACATTTTTTAAAGTATTATGAAAAACAAATCTTTCTAATAATTAGGTTAAAAAATGACCGACGTTTTAAGATCGACATTAGATGTTGTAATATTTATTTTCCGTTGATCTTAATGATTATTCTTAGTAGTTAAATAACTTTCGTCTTGATTGTCCATTTGTGTTTGATATTTATTAATGTTGATATTATCTTAATAGCTTGTTTACATGATTTTTATCTCATAAGTTGTATGATTTAACAATAGATCAAGAGAAAATGATGGTTCTTACATTATTATTTACTGTTTTTTATACTTGCTATTATAGATTAAATTATGATTTGTGCATGATAGTTAATGACTTAAGCTGAGTTATAAAATGTAAGTTATGTCGAATGTTTGAATAATAAACTATTTGAAATGTGTTATAAGAACCGGATTAGTTTTTTAAAGAAACATATTTATAACTAATTCAAAATTATGTTTAACTTTAAACTATTTGCAAAAATGTTTGTTTCATACAAGCTATTAGTTTGACATACATTCATTTAACTTTCCTTCATTATACATTTTGTGGTAACCTTAAATGTTTAGTTGTATTGCAATATTGAAAAAGACTTTAAATACAGACGCATAAATGTAGAAACAATATTTAATGTGGTTGTTTCTTTGAAACATTACTGGTTGAGAGAATTGTTTAATTAATGATTGTTCAATTGCGTACTAAAAATTGTTTCATTTAATTCAATATTATAGAAAAGGTATATTAAAAAAATATTCAAACCAAGTTTAGAAATGGACTTGGAAAAATGTATCTACCTAACAGATTTAAAAATAATAAAAGTTCAAAATACAACCAAAATAAAATTGGTTTTACAGCGCTAGTTTTGTTAAAGTTTTCCATCAAAACTTTCGTCTTCATTAGATGACAGATTTAATAAGTTTAAATTTACGCAAAAACAATCACACTTTGACAATAAAAAGGTCAGCCACGCAGGAAACAATACATACATAAAAGAATCTGTAAGTACAAATACATTTTGGAAAGAAACTTTCCACCACGAAACAGAGTAATGCATCTATACCTTACTTGAAAATATATGCTTGTAGAGTTTAAATTGAAAGAAGCCAAGCAAATCTTCAGGGTGTAATTCTATTTTATTTTATAGCATGCTTGCCAGTTTCTTAGATTTATTTCTCGAGTATCCTGAGAGTTTATAAAAGTTACAGTGATGTGTAATGTTTTATGATGCCTTACAACAATAAATCCGATCCACTGATCTTGAATAAACTTGTAAAAAATGGAAGGCCAAACTATGATCGTAATGTAATCCAAGAGACGCTCCGAGGTTCACATTGCTATGTTGAGAAATCAATTTTTATTTTACTGCTTAGCTAGAATTTTAGTTTCAAGTATTCCATCAATTAAAAAATTTGTTTCAAGGTGAAAATAACGTAAAC
>JARUHE010312063.1:0-11959 GCA_031471125.1 Archaeomysis grebnitzkii | reverse complement strand
TACTGACGAGGCTATCAGATGATAGCGAAATATTTGGAAATTAAATCTTGTCCTCGTGATTGTGTGTTTTTTGTTTAGAAACTTGTTTATTTTTAAGCAAAGAAAAAAAATTCAACATTTATTTTCACCTCTTATAAAAATAGTGAAATATTTTATAAGTAAATTTGAGTTATAAAACGTCATTTTTTAAAGAAAATATAATAGATTTTTTTATTTAAGCAAAATTGTTATTCAGCTCAATGCCTATAAACTTTGTACAATAAAAAATAAAAATAAATAACATTTACATTCACCTAAATTGTGAACGCGAGACGCCAACGACGGACTGACTCACGCATTTTGATTGTAATAGGGTATCCGTAGGATGGATATCCTAAATATCAATAGAATTAAAAGCCCTACATTATATTCTCAATGATATTCAATTATAAATTAGGGCACTGGACAAGGACAAAGATGCAACTCGGAGGACACAGGCGTTTTTCAGCATCCAATAAGAAATAGACCTTTTGGGGAGATTTTTGGATTTCGGTGGGGGCTTGTTCTTTCAACTTAGGGCTCCATCTTCTATGTCGAGGATGAAGTGGGGTCAAACAAAAACCAACGAACCAAAAAGATAGATAGAGAGAAATAGATAGATAGGAGGGAGAGAAATAGCTATATAAAGAGATAGAAAGAAATAGATAGATATAGAGATAGAGAGATAGATATAAAGTTAGATATAGAGATAGATAGATATAAAGATAGATAGATAGATATAGATTGATAGAGAGAAATAGATAGATAGAGAGAAATAGATAGATAGAGAGAAATAGATAGATAGAGAGAAATAGATAGATAGAGAGAAATAGATAGAGAGATTGTGGGAAAAATCCCAGCATGGCAATTTGAATGAGAGAGAAAAAAGCTGAGTCAATACAGGCAAGTTAAAACAGTTTTAATTTGAAAATATTTGCTAAAAGGTGGCACCATATTAAAGGGGTTAAGTTTATCGGAACACTAACCATTTTCCATTTCTTGTATCACCGGTGATACAAAAGTGTAATGGTTTGTTCTGCCTCATGATATATTTTTTTTTAATAAATCAACTTGAAATGTATCACTGGTTTAACGTAAGACGGAATAGGCCATTAGACATTTAGATCGCTGGTGTTACAAGGAAAAGTTAAAGTGTAGATTTGAACTACAATAAGGTTAATCTGAACAAGTACTTCCCTTTTACATTGAAAAGGAATGTTTCAAGTTTTCCACATTGATGGCAGGGCATTACTTTAACTGTTGTAATAGTTTATTCCTTTCGTAATTCTAATGCCGTAATTTGACGGTATTGATCAAAATTAATGAAACACACGACTCGTTGGAAACTCACCTCCACCGATGTCACCGTCTCTTCAACGTCACCTAAGACGATGTTGAGATGCTGATCGTAGGCGTGAAGACGACCTCTTAACTCTCGTTCATTTCTCATTCTCACGTAGATCCTTTCGTCCAATGACAACCGAATCAAGTCCAATGGTTCTTCGACAGCAATGGGTCCTTCATTTTCTTCGGCCATTTTGTATTTTTGTTAACTGGACGAAACATAAGTTTTAATTTACAAAAAATTTATCAAATCATAATGAATTTTATGTAAATTATAAGAGCTCCAAACTTGAATTTATAATTTAAAATTATCCTTTGGCTGAGCTTTCATCAAGACCGACTCTACTACAAGCCTTTCACATCCAAATCCCTATTGCACAATACGTTCTCGACCCATCTATTGTTGATACGAAATTAACTTTCTTGTCGTTCGATCAAAGTTAAAATAGTTGATCTATGATCAAAGTTGATCAGAGATTTAGAAAAATTGGGTCGATATCATGATTATGGTTGGTATCTATGCTACAAGTTGTGTTTCCAATACTTTTTGTAATAGTAAAAATTTTATGGCAAGTAACACAGAAGGTCTGTAGTAGAGTCGGCGTTGGTTTGACTATGAAAAACATTCTGAAATCCACCCTAAGAAAAATGTTATTAACATTATTAATAATGACAATCATTGGTTTATGAAATTCAAAGAGTTTGAAAAAGAAGAGATGGTTTTAATCTTAAACTAGATCAAGTTATGATTTATGAGCTCACTATATTCAACCTAAACTAATAATAATAAATAAATAATAAAAAATAATAATAAACTAATAAGATGACCACTAATCTGTGTGATAAAACTAATCTAACTCTCGGACACCTAACTTAAGATAGAAAAGTTACAAAAACACAAGTAAACATGTCTTGCAAGAAACGTGTGTGAATTCTGCAAGATGATTGCAGGGTTACTTACTACAAAATTGTTTTATTACCTTGTTGTAAATTATTTTATTATTTTATTACCTTGTTGTTAACTATTTAATTATTTTATTTTATTATTTTATTATTATTTTATTACCTTGTTGTAACTGCCACCCAATGTCTAGCCCAACAAAATAGGGTTTCATTTGTAGTGTATATTGTTACACAAAATAGAAGTCAAACATTTTTGGTAGTGAAAATACACTTTCATTTGTATTCCGTTTTGTCATCCTCTCACAACCTGATTTTCCTTAAACATCCTCTTTTATAAAATGGTTTACAAATCAACGGAAACTTTCAGCCGAGATTGATCGATTGATTAAAGGGGCCAATGCCGAGCACTGCACCCGGGAGGTATTCAGCACAACTTTCAGATGAGAGACTATCGTGAATTTCAAAAAGAAAATTATTTTCTCACAAAATAGCTGATGTTCATTTTCCATAATGCACAAGCAACCATGATTCAAAATAAATGACAGTGGTCAAATCTTTCATAAACCTTGTACCTAGCCAGTTTACAGAGAATAGATTATCCAGCACTATAATTGGGTTAAAAATAGTACAAGTGAGGTAACCAACATTTCAATATCAGTACTTACCTCATTTGTGCTATTGTTATTCACATTTGTTTAAAATATATTTTAATAGGGTTTAAATTAGAGTTCATTTTAATAGGGTTTAAATTAGAGTTCATTTTAATAGGGTTTATGTATGTGAACAAATTGTTATAATTGTAAATTTCCTTTATTCGACACCAAATGAACATCCTCAAAATCTATTTTATGACACCCTGACTTGTGTAGTTAAACTACAAAAATATCTTTTAAGGCAACCGGGTGTGTGTAGTTCTACAAAAAAGCTATTTTATCGCATCCTGACGTGTGTAGTTATACTAAAAAATATTAAAAACAGATTTTTTGGTAGTATAAAGGAGTTTTCTTTTCAATTTATTAACAAAACAGACATACATAGATATCTAAATATATCAACTTTTCTTTACAAACTGAACACATTTTTATTTAACTTATAAAAATTAAATATTTCACACAGGCATTAACAAACCTGGTGGTTTATTGGTCTTGCTACTATGTAGTAGCAGAAAAAATGTAATTTTACAAAAAATACTGAATACGGATTGGTTAATAAACAAAAATTATATAAAAGTAAAAAAGTAATATTATTCACAAGATCATTATTTAGTGAAAAAAATTGAATGATATTTTACAAAAAATTATTCGAAAGTGTATAAGAATAGTAAATTATTTCATCCCAAGAAACCATTCTGTAAACTGAAAATAAAGTTCGGAATTTCTTTTACACCAATGATCGTTCATATGAATAAACAGGCCTATCTACTGTGAGCTCTCTTAGCCCTATAACGCCCATTGGGTCTTTTAAGTGACGTTTAAAAAAGCTTATTTTCAATGCAAACATTGTTGTGTTAACGATCTTAGGACATAAATAATTCGGGCGTTATAGGGTTAAGCTACAAACAACAAAACTCAATTAAACATTAAACAATTTATTATTGATAAAATAATGCTCATTACACTAGATAAGACTTCCTAAAACTGATCAATTCAGAAAATGGTATAACAGCAGAAATTGAAATTTAATTTACGGTTGAAGTTCAGAATATGGTATGACGGCAGAAAATGAAATGTAATTTACGGTTAATTAATTAAAGTTCAGAATATGGTATAACGGCAGAAAATGAAATGTAATTAAGGTTAAAGTTCAGTTTCGAGAAGGACATGAGAGCAAAGGCAGTAGAAAATAATGTACCAGCCTTGTATACCTTTCTTTACACTAGTCAACACAACACTGGCACACCTTGGAAGGCAGTCATATGGAGTGGAGTAACAAACTAACCAAAAATTTGGCATTCGTGGGGATTTTTTTACAAAGTATGCCACAAACATAGACAAAAAATCAACACCTTTGTAAAGCTTTGCTATGATGAAACTAATGTAAATTTTAATAAACAAAATTTTAACAATTCTTTTCAATTATTACATTCACTTTAAATCAATCTTTTCAAATTGAAACAAAAACTTTTAGGTGATGTTAGAGAATAGTTTTACATTTCTTGGAAAACACTAATTTTTCTCAATTTTGGTTTTTACTGCCGAGATAGGCACGTTTGAGCAAATTTTGGGGTTTTGGAGATCAAAATACCCGATTTTTTAACACTAATTTTTTGTCATCACTTCCAAAACTAAAAACTAATAATTTGATACTTTGTCTTTACCAAAGGGAATAGAAATAAATAGCTGAATAGGTTAAAGCAGCTTCCTTTCAGCTCTAATTTTTTGACACTCTGCCCAGCTTATTTTTTTTGGAATAGTTTCCCTCAGGAAGTCGAAACAATCCTTTGAATGAACGGTGTCGGAAACGGCTTCGTAATCCAACTTGTTGGGATTGGAGGCTGACTTGTAAGATTCTTTTGCCAGGTATTGGACGAACAGTTCCGTTGCCTTGGTGATGAGAAACAAACTGTCTTGAGACACAGTTTCCACATCAGGACAGCTCTTCATGATCGTCTTGACTCTGTGCAGCGGCAGCAAAACATCCTTTGTTGGAGACACTTTGACAGCCTGTTTGGGTCTTACTGAAGGTGGCGCCGTTTTTTTCGATGCCGAACCATTTTTTTTTACGGTGGGGCTTGGATCTTCACGGTCCGGGCTGTCCGGTTTCATTTGTTCTTCATCGTGGGCTGGAGAATCATCACCATCGGGCTGTTCTTCATCCTGGGCCGGAGAATCGTCAGCATTTGGCTGTTCTTCATCGTCATTTGAATCGAGGTCGATGATTTCAACGTCTTTTGCATCTGACGGTGATTGGTCCATGATTTTGTGGGTTGTCCTGAAGTAGAAGGAATCTTGTCAATACTCAAGAAATTAAACGCTTTCATTCTATATTTATTTACAAACATTTTCTTAAAGTTTTTTCTCTAGATAAATGAACACATTCCATAAAACAACGAAAGTATTCCATAACATTTTATTGAAACCTAACACGAACCATACATTTTGCAAAACAAAACATTTTGGCAACTTTACCAACGAAGTAACATTCAAGAAATTCAAGAACTAAAACCGACAACTTTTTCATTACTCAGTTCTACAACCTAATGAATGAATTCCAAGACTTTAAAAAATCCCGTATAAACATTTAGAGAAAATTATGTTTACCGGTTAATATCGGATATATTATGGATGTAGATATTAAAAAACATTAGAATATGGACCAACAATAACAAGTGAGGTAAGCACTATGTTATTTGAATGTGTGGCCTCACTTGTGCTATTGCTGATCCATATATAAAATGGCTTTTATTGAAAAATAAAAAATAAATTTGCCTTCACCTAAAATGAGAAAGCTAAACACCAACAAAAGAGTATTGGTTAGGTAACAAAATCAATTAGTCACAGATGACAGAGTATCTCGCTTGAAGTGAACAAATAAATAAATGTATGGATCGACAACAGCACAAGTGAAGTAACCAACATTAAAAATCAGAGCTTGCTTCACTTGTGCTATTGTTGATCCATGTACATAAAAATTTGATGAAAATTATAGTTTTGAGTATTTTTTTTTAATATTTTTAAACATACAGCCCGAGTGAGGTAACCCACATTCAAAAAACAAAGCTTACCTCACTTGTGATATTTTCAACCCATATATACATATGTAAATTGCAGAAGAAATAAGTCATAGCAGTGCCAATGATAAAGTGGCATTAAACAAACTAAGAGTAAATGCTACGCATTAAAATCTGTGCATGTTAAAAAAGTTTCTAAAATGGTCAACTTTTTACATTATTATATTAACCCTTTGCTTTCATTTGTTTATAATAAAAATATCTCTAAGCCTTAAAAAAAATCTTTGGTTAATTATAAATTTGATGATCAATTGGCAAAGTCTAAAACTCCTAAAATGTCTATTATTAAAAAAAGTATAAATTTTAGACACAAATATCCTTAAGGCATTCCACCTTAGAATCTCCTGTTCTCTCATTTGTTTTAAATAAAATTTTCTCTGAACATCAAATAAAAAACTCAGTTAACCATGAATCACCAGTTTTTATAAAATGTATGTTTTAATAAGTAAATATTGATTTTAAAAAAAACTTCAATGATACCAATGTAGAATGTTATGTTCTTTTAAACAAACTTTTCTGTAAAATTAATTTTATTATTTTTAAAAAATGCAAAATTTTGGTAGGAGTCTACAAATCATCCACTGTCCCAGCAAAAATAACAACTACAATCAGAAGTCACATATAGAAGCTGGTTTTTCAAACAGAGCTTCACAAAGAACTGTAACTTTTGTGATTAGAATTTTAAAGTTAACTTTTTATATTTTTGAAATGAAAATATTTATTTCGGAAAAACTCGCTCATAGCATTAGTGAAAAAACCTATATAGAGCTTTTTCCTAACGGAACGCTCAATAAAAACTGAACTATTGTTAAAACACAGTTGCTGGATGAAAAAATTGATGTAGTATGATCAACTCCTAAACGTTGAAGTTACAACTCGGCCTTGTGTATCCTATCCCAGCATTGTCATACCGTGTGAGATTGATTATACAGATTTTGGGCAAAAACTGGCACTGCACCTATATTAAGGCATTCAGCACCTACATGCTGTGCGATACATTTTCGCCTACTACATACTTAACAAAGAAGTAAATTGAAAAATGGAATCCAGTGAAAGAATGAATGAATGTTGACCATGTAACTGGTGTTAAAATGCCTAATTCCAAATACACAAATGTTAAATATTGATTGTACGTTATTAATAGTTCTCCTTTTCTGTTTTAATAAATTAAAAATGTCACAAAATGCCTATTAATTCAATGAATATATATTTTACATACATAATTGTAGAATATGACATGCATAGAATTTAAAAGTATTCAAATCATCTTGAATAGCTAAAAGACTACAGTCACCAATGTCTTACATGTAATGTAAACTTTATTTTAGGGCATAAACACTATTATTGTAGTTCAAAGAATAAAAAAACTTGAAATTTTGTTCATTGAGTATGAATTTTAATACAAAAACATGGTTGTCCATAAAAATTTTCATAAATAAAAATTCTGTGTCAAAAATTATAAATGTTTTGAGTAATTGGTTATGTACACTTCCGAACTGCTCATGCGAAATACGAAAGATTACTGTAGGTGAACAAACCAAAAAGTTTAATAATTTATTTATTATATTTTGGATGCAACTACTTCACCAATGTACTTCAAACCTTCGTACAGCTTCGTTAAGCAGACTTGACAAGTCTCGGCGACTGTTTCAAGATATAAGATTAATAACATAATATATATAATATAATGACTCTTACATTTTTTGTGGTCAAGGAGTTCATTATTCCTCTCATTTATTATATTTTTTAACTATACATCATTGTATTTCAGGAAAATTTCATAAATTGAGTAATTGTAATACCTTGGGCCTTGTTCAAACACAGGATCATGAATTATTAAAATAAAATATTTTAATTTGAGTTTTTCAACATTTCAGTTATAAACTTTTTTGAATCAATCCTGAATTTTTTGAAACTGTAAACTTTAAATAAATATTTAGGAGGAAAAAAACCTTTATGGCAGAAGGTATTTAGATATTATTTAAATATTAAAACATAATAACTTTGCTAATAATTTAACCTATGCAAACAAATGTTGATATAATTTAGTATTCATCAACCAAACATTCCAGAAAAAAGACGTACACAATGGCATTAACGCACATGCAAGATGATTCTAACAAAGTCACACAAGGGCAAATGAATGAATCAATGATAGCACAAGCAGGTAACCTACATCCAAATAACAGAGCTTACCTCACTTGTGCTATTATCGATCCAAATCATAAACTAGCCTTAGACGACCAGCCATCTTGGTAAGTAAAATAAAGATTGTTTGCTAAAATCTCAATAAAAATAATTTATTCAAGTTTTTAATCAGATTATTGTGAATGATTAATTAACTCTTAAAATATAGCTATTCATTATTAATGATTTTCCTGATGCAGACAATGAAACCAACTATGATAAAAAAATGTTATAGAGCTTTTTCCTAACAACACATTCGATGAAAACACCAAAAACAAAATTAAAAACTTCAACATTTGCTTTCCCTTAAAATAACAATAGGTTGACCGATGAATGTTGATTGTAGCAGGGTATCCATAGGAAGGATACCTTGATTGGATTAAAAATAGCAAGCGAGGCAAACTATGTTTGTGTGGGTAACCTCACTTGTGCTATTGTCAATCCAATTATAGAGCTGTAGAACTTATCAAGAGGAAACTTTAAAACTAGATTATTCACACTATATAATTGCATACCTTTTTATACAAGGAGATTTGCCAATTTGAGACATTGATGTATTTACAAAGATTATGTTCTGTTCTGAATCGTTCAAACTAGATTCAACATTACTAATAGGCATTCCAAATGGATTATCTTCATGTAATATTTTTTGAATTCTCTTTCTACATGTAGAGCACAAGAGATCCGGAGGTTGTAGTTGCATTTTTGTGCATTGTATTATTTGAGCTTTAGTGGCATTTCTTAAATCTTTGGTGATGGTTATTTTATGTTTATCAAATGGATCACTGCATTGCTTTTCACAATGCAATGAAGTTTCCCTCTCTGATTCTGAAGACATGTTTTGCCTAAAAGAAAAAAGAAAAAAATAAATTTTCTTAAAGTATTAAATATGAACTTATATAACTTATAATTTTCTAATATGTGGAACTAGCCCATAAGTTATGTTTATTTAATTTTATATCTTAAACTACAATTTTATTATAATAAAGGATTATTAATAAATACCATTAAATAAATTTATATCCTACCTCCTATATTAAAGTTGTGCAGAATAATATCATATAATGAATGGCCGCTATAGATTGGTAATCGGTCAAGTGATTACTAATGCAAGAAAAACTTTTCCACAAGTGCCACAAAATGGGAACTTGTGTTATTTATTTGGTCTTGCAAAAACAAATCCAAACACGATGGAAACCACGTCTATAGAACGCAAGACCTGAAGTGCTGAATCAGATTACCTAGAAGTTCGAAAAACTGACTCGCACTAATGCTTCTTAATTTATTAATTGTGATGTAAATCAAATTATAATATATGAATTACACATATAAAGTGTATAATGTTTGTCTTTAGGTTAGTGAATAAATGGATTATCATGTTGTTAGAAACTTGTTGGTAATATACAGAGAAAAAAGTTTTCAAGGGTAGCTTTTCAGAAATTTTACCTAAACAACTATTTTAATCTCTGTAATTCTTCAAATAAAGCGGTTTAATAATAATGGATTTCTTGATGCAAATGACAGAAAAATAAATCTATTTAGAGTTTTTGCAACCTATATGTGCAATGCCACTCAATAAAAACTTGAATGCTTAAAAACTTGAAAAAATGATGTGTAGATCAACGAACAAAAAACTTTAATGTTTACTTGCATATGGAAACAATATGGATACATCCACATCTATTTTAAAAAAAAAACCTTTACATCTCAATAATTATAATTGTTTTTCTCCAAAAATAACACTTTAGAAGCACTAATTATATAAACAAGTACGAGTAAATGCTATGCATTAAAAATCGGCAAGGGTGCAAATTTTTTTTGTTGCAAGTATAATCTGTTCTGTCATACCTCCTCAATTTTATATTTTTCTTTTTAATTTACTTAGGAAACCCCATAGGACAGATCTATATAGCTTCCTAAATCCTGTCATCTTAACTTCACCATTGCACACCAATCCTGGGTAATATTTGGAGGAGATCCAAATCCAAATCGGACGACATTCTCCGACATGAATCGACTCCATTCGTTTGATTTCTGCAAGAGAACAATTTGGTGCGTGGGAGGTTGCTTCTCGCTTGCTGCGAAAAGGAATATACTTCTGTCGATCTTTGATCAACAGATATGGTATCCTAAAGAGGTATATCCCAACCTGGTGAGTTGTCACATGATTGAGTCCATACCTTGTGAAACAGTCACTCTGGTGTCGGTGGTGCAACATCGGTTCTCGCCAATGTAACAAGGAACTTTGATCTTGCACCCTCACCCCTGATTATGGCAAAACCGTCCGACTCTGATCTCGGACAAACACGGCCACTCAACCAGAGGAAAACGCATTGACAAACTGATTGCTATCTAATGGATCAGCAACCAGCACATCTGGCATTCCTACCAGATGACCTCTTAACCCATGGACCCATAACTTAAAGGCAATGGTCCAAGAAGTCAACAAACAGCAATGCCCTACCTGCACATACACTTTGCTGGAACTCCTTCATAGTTCATAGGTCTCACTTCATGGTTGTTGCATTCTCGAAGATCTTGACGATTTCAGCGACGTAGTATTTTGCTGTTGGCTAGTTTGGAAGGTAGGGAGGTAGGGTCATGGTTCGATATCAATCAGTGTTCTGGTCAAAACATTGAGATGGGGATATGAAAAACTGACCAACATTGAGAAGACCAATGTATTTATTTTCTTGGTTAATTTGAATGGACCCAATAAGCAGTCTCCACAGAAATTTCTTCACTAAGAAAATATCGTTAGGTCTCTACGAAGGTAGATAACCGGGGCCATGACTTGAGTGAATGAAGCTAACAGCTTCAAGAAAAAATGCCACCCCAAAACACCATGGAGCAAAACAAAAGAGGGGGTTTTGGTATTACTGGTACTGGCATCTAAGCTTTGGATTTATCAATGGTAATAGTTCTGGGAATAGTGAGAGGCAAAGACAATTATAATAAAAAAAAAATTTATTTTAAATTTCCAATTCAAACAGGATTTTGAATTTGAAGTTGGATATAATAATCAATACTTGAACCAATAACCTTCATATTGAGACAGATAAGGCAGATTTGCTCATTGATTAATCAAACGCAGCTGGGCAAAACACCAGCCTCGACATGCCGAACTGCAACTCTGGTCTCTACTTTTATGTGAGGAAAAGAAGTTTTTTTTTCAAATTTCAGTTGTTGGTGCATAGCAGTAATGAAATGAAAGTAACTGAAATGAATTCAGTGAGTTCTTGAATTGATTGATCTTATTTGGCACATTGCTGCAGTAGCAATAAATTTAGTATTTATTCACAATAATGCATAAGAAAAATGTTCTCAAGGACCAGGAGATTGAGAAATTCTTCAAAATTTTTGAGGGACCTCTTGACAAGTTGACACACTACACTACAGGGTGTCATAAACTGCCATTTTTATATGTGAATTCTTTTTTGCCAAATTTTGGATGAGGAACAGTACAAGATGGTCCTCAGAATCTTGCGTCAGATTTACTGCACTTGTTTTTAAATGTAAATTTTTTAAAATTGTTTTTAAATGTAACTGAAATTCTTTTTAAATCAGGCCAGTACTTTAGACTATTAGCTTTTCACATTCCCACATTTTCAGTCAAAAATTTGATTAACTCCTTCCCTACGATGACTAACGGGCGTTTGTCACGAGTGTTGTCATGGCCTGCTCCGATGACAAACACGCGTTTGTCACAGAATAAAAGCTCTAATTGTGTGGAAAATAAAGTCCGTAGTGGCTTGTATGGTCATTCATGAAATTACG
>JARUHE010312052.1:0-11960 GCA_031471125.1 Archaeomysis grebnitzkii | reverse complement strand
GGATGTCTGTCATAATCATCACACTATAATTTTGTTCTATGTTCAGTAATATTACAATTAATGTTTTCCATCAATAATAATTATTTTAATTCCCGTTTTGTTGTCAATGTTGTTGTGAAAATAATTATTATTGTTATGTTCATTGTTTTTTTAGTAGTATTATTATTTTTATTTGTATTAGTATTACCTTTGGTGTAAATTTCATTTGTGTTGGTGTTTTTATTAGGACTATTATTATTATTACAAGTATTATTACAATTAGTATTACTAGTTTTTTTCATTATTACTAGTTTTTTATTATTACTAGTTTTTTATTATTACTATTTTTTTTCATTATTACTCAATCACTGTTGTTATGAAAGTACAGTCATTGGCACGTCAATCTTTTTTTTAATAAATTTCCTTTTAATTCCAACATTTATGTATTTTATTTATTTACTACAAATTACTTAAACATTTTCGATGTCATGCCTTTGGACAAGTTTAGTAGACTAGAGAATAATTATTAAACATGCAGCTACATTTTTGTGCTCTTATGACTGTACTCTAATGAGAAAATTGTCGAATAAAATGAACTATAATGTTTAAATTGTTATTGTCTGCAAAATTTAAAAGCTCGAAAAAGTTGACTTGGTTTTATAAAAAAAAAATATTTAGCTCTATAAAAATAAAATAGTTATAGCTTTATATGTTTTTTCAGAGCCATGCCTAATCATACTTTGTTACCACTACCCACATACAAATATCTGCATCCGCATCGGCCATGGTGCTTTTTCGAGGGCGGATTAAGCTGAGCACGTATGAACTATGAGAAAATTATCCTATCATTACTAAAATCTTGAAAATAAATGCTTTTATAACTTTCAATTCAGAAATACAAAATTGTTTTACATTTGTAAGAAGAACAGAAAAAATCTTAATATTACGAAATCATGTCTAGCCATTGAAAACAATGCCAAAATATTTCTTCTCCAGACGTAGCCTATAAATCAAACTTGAAATTATTCAAAAAATTCACAAAACATTTTAAGATACTCGTACCCGAATTGCGTTTGCTTTGGTGTACGAATGTAGTTGTGATGTTTGAAGAATAGTTTTATTGTCAATATTAGTTAGGTTTAATTATATTTTGTTTTTAGGTATGGTTCTGCATGGTTTTTGCTTTGGTGTCCGAATGTAATTGTACTTATCCTATGTGGTGGTTGAAGGATAGTTTTATTGTCAACATTAGTTAGGTTTAATTATATTTTGTTCTTAGGTATGGTTCTGCATGGTTTTTGCTTTTAATTAGACTTCAATCGAATATAAAGAACATTTAACGCTTGTAATGTCAACATAAATCGGAGGTTCCTATGTGGTCACCTATCCAGGTGTTAGCCAAGCCCAGTGTTCCTTAAATTCGCTGACCTACTAAAAACAATGTTTTCAACAAGGTATGTCTTCTGACGTACAGTTCGGTAAATTAGCTTTGGTTAAGGTATTGATGTTAAGGTTTTATTGCTAGGTTAGGTTAAGTCTAAAAATTAAGGTAGGTTAAGTTTTCATCTGGGCAAACATATGTTCAACTTGCTGATCTATGAAACAAAATTATTCTTGAGAAATTAGATAATCTGTAAATAATTTCACTCACAGTTTTTCTAACTTTTTAAACATTATATCCATACCAAAATATACGAATGAATTTCCAACGAACTTATAATTATAGCCGCAAAATTGTAAGGTATAAAGTAACTAATTACTTTAGCGACTGTAATAGTTGAGCCATAGTAACTATTTTTGGACTATTAGGTAACATTTATTGGCAAAGAAGTAAATTATGACGTCACAGCTATGATCTTTAAGACTTAATATACCGTTAATTGTTACCGAGAAGGCGTATTTTGACATACCAACCTACTGAAGGTTGGTGACGTCACATACTTTTTGTATATGTTGCTCTACATTTGATTGTCTTTGTTTGTTTTATTTGAAACATGTTGGCGTTAGTATATAAGGAAGGGGAAGTAGCTGGTTATATAGAGGTTGAACCAATACCTGAAGAACAAGAGGGTTTTTACCACTATTAGTATACGTAATAAATATCTTCCATAACCACATCAAATAAAACAGGATTGTAACAATCATTAACTAATCCCATGTATGGGTTGAAATAGCACAAGTGAGGCAACCCACATAGAAATAACATAGAGCATACCTCACTTGTGCTATTGTCGATCCATATATAACACTTATCGAAAACAGCTTCGTTGCTGCAATACAACAAAGCTATGTAGCTTTTTACCTGATTAGGTAACCCTCATTGGGCTGTAACTGTACAGTATGTGTGTGAAAGGAGGTTTTAGAGATTATTTTAAGATACGTTAAGGGGAGATCTGCAAGAAAATGGTTAACGCGAAGGAATATGTGAAAGTAATAGACAGGTCAAGGTGAAAAAGACTATCGAGGAATACTGATCCCATATAATAGGGAATACGAAGTAAAGATTATAATTATTTTTTCACCTTCCTGTACTTAAGCCAATATGTTGGTCTAGATTTCTAGAATAGGGCTTAGTGTAGGAGTTAAACATCATTAAATCGTTCGTTGCACTATTGCTGAAGAAATAAGATTCATCTTCAACATGAAAAAAATTGCAAATGTATGGTTGTAAATTGTTTATTTAATTAATTTAAACTTTAACCCTTTAACGCCTGAATTGTTATTACCCTAAGGTCTACAATACAATTATATTTGCATTGAAAATAACCCTACAACCGTCACTGTATTTTCCCTACAGGCGTTAAAATGTTTAACTATTAACTAACCAAAAACAAAAATATAAACATGTATGTCCTGCTTGAATAATGGTTGAATAATGGAGAACTAAATGTTTATGTGTTATTTCAGTTTAATGTGACTCTTATTTCTTTGGCGATAATACAAAATAGATTTTTTCAATAATATTTTTAACGTCCTTAGCCATTAACTAGTCCAGTATTTGGATGGACAATAGCACAAGTAAAGTAAGCTCTTTGATGTTCGAATGTGGGGTACCTCACTTGTATATTTTAAATAAAAAATTATTTATTTGTATATATATTTTTTATTTGTATATTTACGTATTTGTATATTATAAATAAACTTGAAGAAAAAACTATTTGTTTATATGTTTTTGATAGTTTTTATAATGATTATGTGTTTGTATAATTTAAATAAACTTAAAGAAAAAAAATGTATGTTTTAATAGTTTTTCAATATTATATATTTGTATATTTTAAATAAATTTAAAGAAGTTTCTATAAAATTATCATTATTAAACCATTACTACCATTATTATAAGATTATATCTTTTTTCCCTAAAAAAATTATTATTATAATCTTTGATCATTATTACTTTTACTGTCATTATTATCTCTTTATTATCAGCAATATCATTAACATCAATCCTAAATTAATCATCATCATTATCATCATTCTAGACTAATCATCATCATCATCATCATTATTATTATTCATTTTAGATTAGTCATTGTTATCATTATCATCAGCATCTTTTAAATTATCATTATCATTATTATCATCATTTAAATCGATTTAATACTTTGAAAATAAATTATTTTAAGAAATTTTAATCACGCATCAGCGCATTTTAAAATAAATGCTCAAGACAATAATAATAGCAATGCTAATAATAATGTTAACAACATTTTCAATAATTGTAATAACAAAAATTACTGGACCTATGTATCGCCATCATCATTCTATAAATACTCAGCGCTTCATATATTTAAACTATATTATAACTACTCACATCAAGTCTTGCGTACAAGCAGTAACAATAAGTAATAGTAATATTAATAATAGTACTAGTAGTAATAGTAATAGTAATAATAATATCAACATTTATTACAATATTAAGAAATATTGATAACTTAAGAAAAGGGCTAAATTTTACTTTAGATCCCTGAATCAAATCTAGCAACTTTAACAAGAAAGTACTACCAATTTTGGGAGGTTTTTAATTCTTCAATGTTAACCTTTATTTGTGATTTATGTTAGGTTATGTTATGTCAGGTAAGGTAGGTTGCTATTTCACAAAATAAGTGAAATATAATTGTTTTAATGTTCAGTACTTTTAGTACTTTTTTTAGGGATCTAAAATAAGGTTTTGCCATATATTCTTGTAGAAACAATTTTTTGACACGCGCGTGTATGTTTTTTGTTTTTGACACACGTGAAACAACTCTAAAAATATATTACTGCCTGCACGATGCAAACTTTTATACTTCTGTTATTATTGTTATCATTACAAATTAATAACAAATTAATAGCAAATAATACAAGAAAGGGCAATTTCTGTTATTCATTTAGGTTTTATCCGAGGTAAAACTTACCAACGCCCACACAATTGTACGACAACGTTGTATTTTGGAAATAATCGCTCGGCAGCGTGTAATGGAATTGCTTATAAATTAGAATTTTTAGAATCATCTTCTTTCTAAAGTCTTAGAAAAAATACATAACCTAACCTTACCCAACTTTGTCGTACATACAGAGTGTAAATATACAAGTAAGATCATTAAAAAAGATTGGCGGACGTACGATTTCGGATTGCCATATAAGACTTGCTATAATTACTTTAATATTGCATTTCTTTCAATAATTTGTAGCTTAATGAACATATTTCATCATATTACAATTGTAATAAACTCTCTTGAAAAAAAATGCAAAATTGCGTACATGTTGGTAGGATTAACCTTTTTTTATTAGTAAACATTTTTTGATAATTACTATTTTTTATCAATAAACTGTCTTTTTTTAATAATAATTCATTTTTATTTGGATCGACAATAGCACAAGTGATGTAATCTCTATGTTATTTGAATATGGGTTACATTACTTGTGCTATTGTTGATCCATTTATCGATAATTATAAATAATGTTAGTTTGCATTAACAATTAAAAGTCAATGTAGCAATATTTTCAATTTAAATATTGGAGTTTTTGTTCGCGTTTATGTTATTTTTCTATAAGTACTAGTCGGAACAAACTGCAATAATAATATAAAAAAACAACAAAATTGTTAAGGTGAAACTTCATGACAGCTACTCTTTTTTACACATTGGCGTATTAAACCACCTTTTTATTTCAATAATGTTTACTACTTTTTTTAGGAGCTTTTTTATATCCTCTTATTTATAGAATCACGCTCTGCACCTACGAGAGTTGGGTTAGATAATGTTAGATGAGGTTCTGTAGTTTTTCTAGAAATTTCCAAAGAAAGTTAATTGGTTTAATACGTCATTGTTGTAAAAAAGAGTAGCCGTCGTGAAGATTCACCATTGTTAATAATAATAATAGAAAGAAAACTAACAGTAAAGCATGATAATACTAAGAATAATAACAATAGCAATAATAATTATATAACAATAACAATAAGAGTAGTAATACAATAAACAAAATAATAATAAAACAAAATCAAGTGAAATAGTAATAGTAAAACGTATAGCAACAATAGCAAGTGAAATAAAAATAGTAATAGTAAAACGTATAGCAACAATAGCAAGTGAAATACAACTAGTAATAGTAAAACGTATTGCAACATAAGCAAGTGAAATAAAAATAGTAATAGTAAAACGTGTAGCAACAATAGCAAGTGAAATACAAATAGTAATAATAAAACGTGTAGCAACAATAGCAATAAACAAAAAGAAAATAGAAAGAAAAACCAAAATAAGGCAGAGCCATTTTTTATTTCCTAGTTGGCACACTGTTCACAAAAGGAATTTTCTTTCTTTCTTTCTTTTAACAAATGAAAAATATTTTTTCGGGACAACCAAAGTTTATCCTGCATAAAAAATTATGAAGTTGGTGGAAACTCATTAGGATACGATACATCTACAGTATCGTATTGTATCGTATACAATCATGTGGTATCATATACGATACATGTCCAGTATCATATTGTAGCGTACTGTATTGTTTACTATTTGTATGCAGTATCGTAACATATACTAATGGTATACAAGTTTGTATTGTAGTGTATATAATGATGCTGTATCATATACAATTCGTGTATAGTATAGTATTCTATCGTATATAATATTATTGTAACGCGTATAATCGTATTGTATTGTTTACTTTTCGTATACATTAGTTTATTGTATCGTATATAATCGTATTATATGACACGGAGTACCTCAGGGTAGCTGTTAGGGCCCAGTAGCTTTTTCAGGATATACAAGTGCTCTATTTGACATCATCTATAGTCATGACATTTCCGTTCAAGCTTCTGTTGATGACACCCAGCTCTATCTATTTTGTGATCCATCAAACAAAGCAATCAATGTTCAAACAAAAAGATTATATAATTGAATAAAAGATATAAGAACATTTCTTCTTACACATCAATTAAAAACAAACGACGATAAAACAGAGCTAATCATAATGGGAAATTCCCAACAATTATAGAAAATATATTTGGAGAATGTGAAAATTAGTGTTGGAAAATCCACTTTAAAACCTTCCGCAGATATTAAGACCCTGGGAGTTATTTTCGACAACACCAATACATTTAACAGCCAAATAAATGTCATTTGCAGTAAATCAAATTTTAAGTTTAGGCGATTAAATCAAACAAAGAAGTATTTAACAAAAGAAATAACAGAGCCCATGGTTCACTCTTTCATAACCTCAAACATAGCCTATTGTAACAGTAGCTACATCAGTTTACCACAAAATCAAATTTAAAAACTATAGAGGTTACAAAATACAGCTGTTCTATTAGTTACCAACTCGAATAAATATTGCCATATAACGCTTATCTTAAAAGAATTACATTGGTTACCGGTTGAATCTAGAATGAAATATGAAATCCTTTCTCTAACATTTAGGTATTTAAACTGTCAAATGTCAGATGCTATTAACAATCAAGTTAAGGAATACCAGCCAATTCGGGAACTTAGATCCAAAAATCAAAAACTGCTAACAGTCTCTAGAATCAAAACTGGACAGTGAACAGGGTTCGAGATTTTTCAGCTAAATAACTCCCAAGCTTTGGAATTATCTTCCTGAATTAATAAAAAGTGCCGACTCACTCGCAACATTTCAAAAGATGCATCTCTTTGGGAACCATTTTTTATTTTTGTTGGATGTGAATGGACACGACTGGGTTGTGTGTGTGTATCTGTTTTACTTGTTTAATTGTTGTTGTTTTTTATTTTTACTTGTTTTATTGTTTTTTTTATATATTTTGTACTTGTTTTATTGTTTTTATTATCTGTTTTACTTGTTTTATTGTTTTTATATCTTTTACTTGTGTTTTTTTATTATTGTAAAGCGCGACAGAGTAGTTTTAAACTAATGAGAGCGCTATACAAACTATCTTTGATTGATTGATTGAGATTATACTATTCGTATACATTAACTTATTGTATCGTATATAATAATATTGTATCGTATATGATTCGTATACAATATTTTATGAAATAGAATGAAATCATATTAAAGTCGTGTCTAATTTGTCTACAAAACAATTTTAAACTTCTATTAGTTTGTTTTTATTGTTATTATTATTATTTTTTTATATTATTCATTATAAAATCTTTATCATTAAATGGATCGACTATAGCACCAGTAAGTAAGCTCTATGTTATTTGAATATAAATTACCTCGCTTATGCTAAAATTATTATCATTATTCATTTGATCATTAAAATCGATTATTTTTATTATATTGTTTATTCTTATTATTAATTATATCATTATTATATTTATTATACATTATTAGAAAGACTTTCACTATCAATTTTATTTTTATTATTACTATCAGTTAATTATTATTTGTATGAATGAATGGTAATGATAGTAGGTAATCATAATAGTATTCGTATCAGTATTAATAAAAAAAATTAATAATATTTGTATCAGTATTAATAAGTAATAATAACATTATTATAATCAGTATAAAATAAAAACATAAAAATAAAGACGACGTTTTGCAAATTGTCAAAGATAATTAAAGTTTTTTTCGAAAAATAATTTAATAAAAATAATAATAAATAACAATTGTCATTGTTCGATCTTAATATTATTTGATACTTTTATTATTAATTATACTATAAAATATTGTTATTATTAAATATTATAATTAAAATACGTTATTACAATTTAATATAATTGACATTAGTATTTGATATTGTGTTAATAATTCATATAAGAAACATAAAATTATTATTATTAAAATTGTTTTTATCATGTTTATTGTTATTGTTATTAGTATTATTATTATAAGTATTATCATTATTATTGTTATTAATGTTGTTCTTTTTATTATTATCGTTATTAACTTTTTAATGATTTTGCTATTGTTGTTATTATTGTTTCATTAATAATGTTATTTTTTAAGTTATTGTGGTTATTGTATTGTTGCGTATTGTCCAGTAGCCTGAGCTTTGTATGGGCTGTCATTTTTTTTCATTTTTGACAATATTAAAAATACAAGCATCATTATTATTATCATTTTCACCATCATTATCATTATTATGTTTTTCATTATCATAACTGGTGTTCTAAATTATATTAAAATAATTTGGTATTTTACATTGATGGATTTTGTATAAAGTGAAGTATACCCTTTAACTAAATGTTAATATTAAATAAAATTATTAGACATTATTATTATGTGTATTATATATTATTGTGATTACGGATTATATAGTTATTATTTATTATTATGTTTCTTTATTATTGCGATTGTTTATTATAACTATTATTTATTATTGTTATTGTGTATCACTGTTATTGTTTAGTATTGTTATTATTTATTATTATTATTATTTATTGTTGTTGTCATTGTGTTTTTTGTTACTTGTATTATTCATCATTAGTTTTAATATATATTGTTATTATTATAATTACTATTTTTTATATAATGCTGTTGTATTACAATTATGAAATTGTTAACAATAAAAAATAAACAATACTTTATTAGAAAGTATAAACAAATAAAAAACACGCCCATATTTTTCACAGTTTTCAATTAAACAATATTTCAATTGCTTTTAATTTTATATTTTTATTTAAACATTTTATTTAAAAATCTTATTTACATATTTGAATTTAAATATTTGTATTTAAACACTTTATTTAAATACTTTGTTTAAACATTTTATTTAAATATTTTATTTAAATATTTTATTTAAATATTTTATTTAAATATTATATTTAAACATTTTACTTATATATTTCATTTAATAATCTTATTTAAATATTTTATTTAAACATTTTATTTTCATATGTGTATTTTAAAAAAGTAATTATTAAACCAAAATATGTTAGTTAAAATAAAAAAATTAAATGAAAACAAAATTTTACTTAATTAATGTTTAAAATTTTAGAAATTATCAAAATAAAAACCTCGTACCTGTATAATTATACCTAACAGTGATAATAAAATCGGATTGTTATATGCATTGTAAGTTTATTAAAAAAAGTATTCAAAATTATAAAAATATATATTTATTTTAGATAAATAAAACAATCTAAAAATGTCTTACTTATTATAATCATTATTATTATTACTATAATTATTAATGTTACACAAGGTAATAAAATCAATTGAGCGTAAAATAAATAGAATCTTGCAATAAACTTAAGGCACATAAGAACATCGTCAAAATAAATATTTAAGTAACTAGGCACAAAATAAATGTTTATTATAAGGTAATAAAAATATCGCAGATAGAATTGAATCTTTGTTACACAAACTCTTACTTGTCCGATTTTTTTCGAAATATTTTCAAACCTTAAAAAAATTAATTCAAGAAAAAACTGAATAAACATCAAATATCCAATCAGGTGTTTGAAAGTTCTTAAATTAACAAACTTAAAATGTCAACTAAAAAAACAGAAAGGAAGATCAAAGTTCTTACTTTAATAAACTTGAAATATAAACTTCATAAAATATAGAAAAGAATATCGAAGTTTTTAATTGCATAAACTTGAAATATCAACTAACCCAACCTAACCTAACCTGCTGTACAAGATGTGGGAACTTCCCAAAGGTTTTATGTAACCTTATCTGAGAAAATAAATCAATTTTTAATTTACTTTAAACATGATCCAACCTCAACGTATTTGTATCATAATACAAATAAAAAAAATATCGTTACGTTAAAAAAATTATTTTTATAATAAAATAATTTAGATATCAATAAACATTCACTATAAAGTGAATATGGTATTCCAATTTTGCGGGCATAAATGAATCTAGAATAGCACAAGTGAGGTAACTTCCATGTCAATTGAATGTGGGTTACTTCACTTGTGATATTGCCGATCCAAAGATGACAAACAACTTCTGTCCTCAACCAATCAGAGCTCACTCTTCAAATTACATTGCCATTCCAACGGTTCATTTATGCCCGCGCAAATTTGTGAAATGTTGTATGAATAAAAACATAAAAACTTTAAAATGAAAACTTACTTCCGCTAAAATTTTGAAAATGTTTTAAACCATCAAATAACTTGTTATAGCCGTTGATTTTAACTTTTTATCACTTTTTATAATTTCAAATATCTTAAAATTCACTTTTTATAATTTTAATTATTTTAAAATATCACCTTTAACAATTTATTTCTGAAAAACACTGAAATTTAGCTTAAATATTCACTTTTATTTTTTTATTTAAAGGTTAGATTATAATTTATTTTTTATTTATTTGGGTTAATATTTAAGTTTATTTTTACATTTTTTAAATTTATCTTAAATTTATTTTAAATTTATTTTAAATTTATTTTAATTTCATTTAAATCATTTTATAACTTATAATTTTTCACTTCACGACTCACCGAAGATCTCACCACAAGTTCTAAAATTTCAAAAACTTTTTTTTCTGTATATGTTCGTTGATCTTGTATATTTATACAATTGTATATATTTATATGTGGTCTTATATGTTTATATATAATTATATATGAGTATAACAATGTATATATATAAATATAGAAGGTTAAATAAATCCGGTATTTGTGTTAGGCGGTAGTGTGTTTTCACAGCGTGTTCAATCAACAGTACTCTTTTTCAAGACGTTTAGCTGTTGTAACGCCAAAAAAATCATTTCTTTAGTACTTAAATAACTATTATTCTGATTTATAAAACAATGATTGATATTTCAAGTTAATAAAGTTGTGTAAATTCATTTAATTTGTAACGTTCGATTTCCTAATTCGTTTAAATAAGTAAATGAACGGAACAAAAAAACAAAAAGTTGCCATATTTTGAACAACTCGAGTAATTTTCCCCCACGCGTAGGGTTGACAACATTTTTGACTTCGCACCAAAAATCTTGGCACCGAACTAATCGTGATTTTGGGCATCCACGTTGCTCTCTTTTGCTCTCTTCCGCCGCTGCCTGCTCTCTTTTTGCTCTCTAAGGCTCTGCTGGGTTCACTCCCTCTTATGTCTGACTTGGTTGTAAGCAACCACGAGGTTGTTATAAATATCTCAGCTTGGCGTTCCTTCGACTTAGCGTCGATCTTCATGTCGATTTTAGCAACAAAAATAGTTAATAAACACGATATTAACAGTCCTACATCGGGGAAACACAATTATTTAGCAACCATAGTTCACGTTTGTAACAAGTTGCATAAAAATGATAACATCCCAGCACCATAAATGTAAAGGAAAACAAAATGTATCGTCACATATATTATAATGGACATCTAAAACGATCATGCATGCCCTTATGCTTGATAATTTGTTAACCCCCCCTCCCCCTTTTTTTAATCTCCTTCCCCTTCCCCCCCCTTCTTCAGCTTTTATTATCTGACAGTTTTTCTGTTCTTTTCTGTGTGCTTGTGTTTTTATTTGTTTTTATGTTCTTACCCCACGATGAAAAACATATTAGCTTGTTGCCTCAATCAGGATTTGCTTGACAATGATAATAATAATATTATTAACAATAATGGTAAGTTAATGAT